>DWNE01000385.1:0-30490 GCA_018249875.1 Cecropterus toxeus | reverse complement strand
TATTTATTTATTTTATTGTTAATTAGAACGGTACAATACCACTTATACTAATTAACACAATAATATCAAGTCACATTTTTTTTTTATTGTCAAATAATATAATTATAATAAGATAATGAGATGTCAAATTAAGGCATGCATAGTAATAAATCATGGGGTTTCGCTGAACCTTACACACATACTAAGGACTTTCCTCCACTTATCAACAAAAATGTCAAGATCTGGAAAGGTTTCTAGTAGAGCGCTGAGAGCCGAGAGGGTACGCTTAGTACGCTTATGTATACGTAGTTGCATAATACAGTAATTTAGTATCTTCCAGATGTTCTGATGTTAAAGCCAAGAGGTATACGGAGCCAGTCAAGTAAAAAGGCTGCAATTACGTAGAACGATAAACAACAATATAGGTACTACCATCAATAGAAATAGATAAACATTGAATGTGTAATAAAAAGTAAAATCGTTCACTCGTCCTGACTGAATATTTCATTCAATAGCGTCACTTGTGACAGGGAGACCGATACGCTTTGGACTATGAGCGTAATTCCGTCACCTGTCCAGTTCTTTTTACCCAATCTTCACCGACGTACTTATTCTTCTGATCTCTCTATATACTTTTTCTTTGATATAGCTATACGTATTTCGTACTTATTATTTTAATAAATAAACTATTAAGCAAATAAGGAAAGAACGTTATTATTTATTAAACACAAGCTACTCGTCGTATTGTCAACCTTTAAAAAATATATCGTAACTTAAAATTGTATTAACATTTGACATAGTAAATTTTATTGATAATTGAAACATTCTTAATGTAATGTCAAGATACAGACTTTCAATATGTTTTATTTATCTTGCTATGTTCGTTTATTTGTTAATTTGAATCAAAAGTAAATAAAACTTGACTTTCTCCTGTTTTCAGATCGATCTGATATTTGGCACACATTATTAATATTATTATTAATAATACCTATTTGTTACTTAATTAATTTTAAACCTTTAAACTAAATTCAGTAATTTTGATTTGAAACTATATCAGGCACAGACAGCCAGACCATATCATTATTATTAGTTCTTAGTCCACCAAAACAATTTTTCTGCAAATACACACATGCGATAAAAAGATTCATAGAACTTAAAATTTTCATATGCATAAATATAGCAGTATAAATTAAAAATAGGTTGTATTACAAATGTTCAGTTTTTAGTACAGCAAAGCTATTATAACATCATGAAATTCCGCATTACGCTTAATAACTTATACCCAATTATTTACACCAAACTTCTAAAAGTACGCAGATGAGCCGAGTTAGAAAGTAAAGTATTAAATAACAAACTTAGTTAATACAAAAGGAGTTTGCTGTTGTTTTAAATATCGGGAGAATGGAAATAAAATATTCAGACCGGCTCCCTAAAAGCCTTCGCTAAAATTCTTAAAGATGATTGAGGTTAAAGACGAAAACAAGCCTCATTTTATATTTTAAATTCGGATCACATTGCCGCTAATTTTTAAACGCGCCATGATGCCTAAAAGGAATTTTTGTTACGTAAATTTAGAAGACTATCAATCATCTTTATCATAATAAAGAGTATAAGTAAATAAAAACGTATTAAATAACTAACGTTTGTTAAATTCAGTTTATAATTTTCCCGAAAACTTTCGAACAATAATTTAAAAAAAACTGGTCAAGTGCGAGTTGAACTCGCGTACGAAGAATTTCCTACCATTATCTATAAAAAACGGCAAAAAAATACGTTTGTCATATGGGAGCCTCCTTCAATATTTATTTTATTCTGTTTTTAGTATTTGTCGTGATAGCGGCACCAAGAAATATATGATCTGTTAAATTTCAGCTGTCTAGCTATCACGTTTCGTGAGAGACAGACGGACAGACGGACAGATGGAAGGATGACAGCGAAGTCTTAGCAATAGGGTTCCATTTTTATCCTTTGGTTAAGGAAACCTAAAAATGATATCTCACATACGCTTTTGAAATGGTTACTGCCGTCTATAAACATCGGTAAGTCAACGTCATATATAATAGGGGTTATCTCTGAAGTAGATCACAGAATCGTTGCTACCCCCGTGGAATAAGATAGTCGCGTCATATATAAATATGGCAGCAACCATATTGTTTGTTTGTTGTTCTTATGTAGTAGAGAGTGAGATCGCGAGGAACAGCTAGTAGTAGTAAGACGCTTTCTACACTCATAGCCCCACACTAGGTTTTTCTCCTGTGTCATGCATACCATCGACACACAAAGACGAATACACAACACCCAGACCCAGAACAGAAATCTGACTCATCATTCAGATGCCTGTCTGGCCGGGGATCGAACCCGGGACCCACTGCGCGTTAGATCGGTATGGTAACCGCTCGTCCACGCGGGTTGTCAAAGTAGCTAGTAAGAAGAAGTAAGTATATATACATATATATACTTACTTCTTCTTACATACGTACAGTGTACATACACTGTACGTATGTAAATCAAGCTATACTTTGGCATTCGTAGTTGACCATAGTCCTCACATTCTCAGTAATCCTAAACTTGCTAATAGTGATGAATTAATAATGAAATAAAGTTTTGCAGACTTGATACGGGTCTTAAAATTACGTTACTATCGAAGCGTGACATTTACTTTGATAGAAGTAATTCGGACTTCTAAGAATAAGGACGGAGATGAAATTTAGGACAAATTTGATAAAACTTTCATCATATTAACTTAAATAACGCGTTTTATACTCATAGCCCCATACTATGATTATTCTTGTAACATGACAGGACAATTTATAAACGCCCAGAACAAATATCCAAATTCATTATTCAGATATTTCCCAGGCCAGGAATCGAACCCGGAACCCGCTGTGTATCGGGTATGATGATCGCCGCATCATCATACCTAGGACTCATATCTGGATTTTAAAACATTGCTTCATCATCAATTCATCTCTGCTCTGCATTACGTAATATACATATTTCTTACAATTACGTATTCCAATTGCTAAGAGGCGGCTACGTAACTTTACCCGACTACGTAAGTATCCAATCTTCAACGTCAACCTGTTATCTAAACTATTAGGAAAGGTTTAAACTAGAACGATGACTACGATTGAAGTAGGATTTGATTGTGTGACACCCAAATTCAAGGCCTAATTACAAACCACTAAAGCTATTACTGTCAGTATAATGTACATAGATTTCCGTTCCGTTGTCCCGTAGCTAAACAAGAAATGGCGCTACTCCATTTTAAATTACGCTATCGAAGTTTTTTCAACATCTTGCGTATGGATATACCTTTACAAGTTCCGAAATGAAATTGTCAGACCAACGCTTCCCAGGCACAGTCATCTAATGTGACGGGAGATTTTCCCTAGCCAAAATGCAAAGACCTATATATTTTTTTATAAATATGAAGTAGCAAACGAGCAAGCAGCCCTGAGCCTTACCTGATGGTAAGTGGTTACTGCCGCCCATGGACATTTGTAAGCAACTTCATATAGAACAGGGGTTCAATATGAAGTCTATCACATATGCGTTGCTACTTGCTCAGTCCACGACTGAGATGGACGCCTCATATAAAAGTGAGCCGGCAACCACACCCTTGCACCGAAACGCAAGAACTGCTTCACGCTAGAAATGGGTGTGGCTATTAAATAGATTATTTTAAAATACTTTTGAAAAGAAGATTTATATAACATACTCAGTCATGTAATAGTTGGTAAAGAACTTTTTTCTAACCTAAATAAGAATCTAATAAGTTACTATCAACGTGGATACAGTTAACGTAAAAGGTAAACCTCCGTGAATTACACTAAAAGGCTTGAACTGTTCACCTGAGCATTTGTTGAAAGGAAGGAAAAAATGCGTACGCATTGAGAGTTAAGTTTTGTAAGAAACTTTTTTCTTAAATACCCTTGAATTCCGGTGATGTAACGGTTACCATATTATGTTACGCATGTTGGGTTGGGTGGGTTCGCTTTCTACCTAGCTGAAATCTTCATATATTAAAATAATGCCGTTAAGGAACGCCAGGCAGATGTGGAATATCATGTTCGTACAAGTAATATGCATAAAAAGAAGATTGCGACAGGAACTAAATATACGCACTAAGTCGAACTTACACGGCAGCCCACTTAGTATTGTTTGATACCTAATAGTTCCGACAATGTATTATAAACATTTGTGTACTATGTGGAGTTTGCTACTTCAGACCGATAAAAAGAAGTCATGACCATACGAGGTCGATTTATAGCTCTCTGCGTCACTCTTGCTAGAAGTTCAGACGGTAAATTAACGAATTCCTGATGAATATTCTGTTCAAGAGCTTCACGGGTCTAAGGTTCGTTGACGCACAGACTAACTTCAAGAATTCCCACTGAAGGAAGTGAGGAACAATTAAATCAGATGATCTTGCCGACCAGTGCACACGTCAAATTATTAATTCAAAGCAATCAAAACGAAAGATGAGGCGACCCAGAAATGCTTTGTATGAATTTGTATGAAAATGTGTATTTTTAACCGTTTATACATAGTTCTGAAGTCGGCGCTAATTTACTCGTAGAACATAGATTTATCGACATGATTTAGCGAAGTTTGTTGAGCGCCGACTTCGTGACTATGTACTGTTTATGTACAAAACCAATATATATTTAAATTATTGTTTACTTTTTGTGTCATGGAAGTGGGTTTTATTTTATGTTAAAAAATACTGAACTGATTATTACCGCTATTTGCAAAGATCATAGCATCTTTCGATAGAGTGATTACTATTGCGCCACCTTGTATACATATTAAGAGGTTATTGTATTTAGTTAGTAGGCAACAATTTGTTGTAGTTATTTATTTTTATTCACCACTCTATTACTCTTAAGTTAATGCGTTTTTAATGGCTCCGCTACTAGGATAGTAATTTATTTTATTTCAACAAGTTCAACCCATCTGCACTTCATTTCAGACCAGTTAAGTGCTTAATTATTAAGTTTTGAAATTAATTTCACGTCACTGTATCCGTAGATCTGAAGAGCGTAGTTTGTTTGTTTGCGCCAGCATACAGAATGAACAACATAATATTTAATTTAATATTGCTAGAATTTTATATTGTTGAATGCCGGTACCATAAATTGATGTAAAAACGGAATATGCACGGAATTATATGACATATCTTACAGTACCTATAATTCTTACAAACAGTCCCTACCTTTTTGGCTTACTAAAGGCTTGTCAAATTTCTGTTTCTTTCTAATGTTTCCTAATTTCTGAAGTAAGTTTGTGAATCATTTTAATTCGCCTGCCGTATAATTGCTTACCTTAATATCGTCGCCCTAAATCATCATCAACTAACTTCTGTACATCTGGTACCTAGAGGTCTCTTCTCATATATACATATGTTTCTTACATGTTTAATTATTTTGCAGAACCTTCAAGTACGTAGATTTCGTCACATTGTTAGGCACAGAGGTCTAAATTAAAACTTTAACTGCCAGCGTAAAGAAACGATTTTAAGACTACTAAGATGTCTTGTAAACTATCACTAACACATTGATAAAAAATAACAAATAATACGAAACGACTTCTATGTCACAAAAAAGCAAAAAAAATATATACATATGTTGGTCGCTTATATAGTATGTAGTCCCGAATTCGGCGCTCAACATATTCGTATAACGACGAATGTATGTCCTACGAGTATATATGTATATAAGCGTCGACTAGTACAGTCGAATCGGATAGCAAACTATCATCAAATCCATCTATATCCATGCCTGGTGGTAGAACCAATGTAGTTCGACCGGCGAAGTACCACCGCCACACCTATTTCTAACGTGAAGCAGTTTTTGCGTTTCGATGGAAGGGTGTGGCTGCCGGCTCACTTTTATATGAGGCGACCATCTCAGTCCTCGGGAGTAGCAACGCATCTGTGGTTGACTTTATATAGAACCCCTGTTCTATATGAAGTTGCTTATAAATGTCCATGGGCGGCAGTAAACACTTACCATCAGGTGGGCTGCTTGTTCGTTTGCTACTTCATATTAATAAAAAAAAAAAATGTAACGGTAAGTGTTCATGGGTTCATGTTTGATTTCAGATAAAGCCCAATGTTTGCCACATTGGGCTTTATCTGAAATCAAACATATATGCATCTACGTAGCATACCCTTCCATCGAAGCGTAAGCTATACCCTGAAATAATTGTAGCATTGGTATATACTCAACCTAAATATATTACTTCTACCACCTGGTAAGATATTAGATACATTTTTAAAATATAGCCCATAATCATAATTAACCTCCATTGAGGGCTGGATCCTAAAATAAGGCGAAGCTGCGGTCCGAAGTCAGTTTAATAAATCAATTACCGGTAATTTTAGAGTGCGGTTAGCTTTATAGTAAATGGATATTGTGCTAATCTCTAGCACAACTAATTCAATTACCTCTTGTTAATTTATTATTTTTTCATGTTTTCATTATGAGTAAAATGTTTTTTTTTTTTTAATATAAATAAACCCTTTTTACAATCAAAGCCCTACAGTAGGCTTTTTTCCTGTGTCGTGGGTGTCATGGACACACAAAGGCGAATACAGAAGTACCCAGACTCAGAAAAGAAATGTAAACTCGTCATTCACATTTCTGTCTGGCCGGGCATCGAACCCGGGAGCCACTGCATGTCAGACCGATATGGTGACCGCTCCGCCACGCCGGTCGTCAGATAAGATGATATTGAAGTAGCAAACTAGCTAACTACCCATGAATGAATGAATTAATGAATGAATGAATGAGCGAACTAGCTAGCCGCTCATGAATATCGTAATCATTCCCACATAAGATCAGTTTTGCCTGTGGTTGGCCACAGATGCGTTGCTACTCTTGATGACTAAGTTGGAACGACTTAGATAATATTTTTTTCTTATTCTTTAGACCAGAAACAGTCATTCATAACATAGCGTTGGTATTTACGGAGTTGAATCACAGAGTTCTACCACCTCTGCACGTACAAGTAAAGAAAGTACCAGGTGGTAGAACCAATGTAGTTCGACCGCGTGAGTACCACCGCAACACCTATTTCTAGCGTGAAGCAGTTATGGCGTTTCAGCAGAAGGGTGTGATTGCCCGCTCACTTATATATGAGGCGAGCAACGCATCTGTGATCGACTTCAGATAGAACCCTGGTTCTATAGGAAGTTGCTTACAAATGTCCATGGGCCGTAGTTACCACTTACCATCAGGTGAACTGCATACTCGTTTGCTACTAATTTTTTATAAAAAATACATAAAGAAGCAAATAACTTAATAAGTAAAACAGTATTTCATTAATTATCTCCAGGAATTTTCAACCTTGTTAACAATAATAGTACTTCAATTTGAAAATTAATTTAAAGTAAAAGTACAAGTACACTATAAAACAAAAACTTCAAATGCGAATGAGTTACGAAACAATTCTAATCAATCACTCAGTCTTTAATTAATTTTAATTACAACCAAAAATAGTTTGTAGAATACTTTAAAGGCGTTTAAATACAAAATTGAGGAAAACGTTCATAAAACTTTATTAGAATCAACTTAAAATCAGTATTTATATCTGTTTTACGAAATTAAGGCAATATGTATATTGTTTTATATTCTGATGAAGTAGATTCACACACACAATCGCACACGTACGTCTACATGCACGCGTGCATGCATATGCCTGCCTGCCTGTGTGCATAGGTGTTTGTGTACTCGTCTTTGGGTGTCCTTAGCACCCACGACACAGGCAAAAATTCTACTGTGGGGCTATGAGTGTAGAAAGTATTTAATTTATTAAGCGTTTATATATATTGTAATAATTAATAGTAGTATATAATATCATGTAAAACATAATTATCAAAAGTTTAAGCTAACCATAACAAAACGTACATAAACTCCTACTGTAGGACAAATGATTACATGATATTAAGAATACATAGTTTCATTTACAGTGTAATTAATAAATTTAATTAATCTACAAAACTTTGCGCTTATAACAAATTCTCTAACCTTAAAATCTAATCAGAAAATTTGCTAGCCTAAGGAATCCCTATTGTCATTTTAGCAACGAAATTTCAAAACAAACGAATATCTAGAGAAGACGGTAATCCATAATTTTAGATAAAACCTTAGAACAAATACATAAGACGTTTCTTAAAATATTTCATTAAAACACAACTTACTTTATATGATTATTTTTTAACATTGTTAAATATAGCATGATATAATTCATAGCATGTAGTGTTACTTTGCTATAAATTTATAACAAACTAGCTCATCCCAGGTACGCACCCCGGTTTGGTCATGTTTGCCAACATATTAAGTATCATATGTGGTAATCCAGATTATATACAATTATGCGCCAAATTCCGTGTAATCCGACTAATGATATTGCGTAAAAGAATAACAAACGAACATACATCCTTAGAAACTTTAGCTTAAAACGCTATAATTGATTTACCGATTTACCATCGTAACATGAGCTCACCCTAACGATGTTTGGGATGAAAATGTAATGATAGTGGTAAGAATGGTGGTTTACACTTCATAATGCATATATATGCGAATACATATGATATGTGGAATGAAGGGCGATGAGTACTACATACCTACGTTACCTGTTGGTAAAATTTTGTGGCGAAGTAGTTTTTATACTAACGTGGGTTTTGAGTATCTGAACTTTCTTACTTACTTCCTACGGCGCTACAACCCTTTGCGAGTCTTGGCCTCCTCAACGATTTCCCTCCACTTCGCTCTATTGATTGCTACCCTCTTCCAAGCTGTTTTTCTCCCCATGGTCTTAAGATCCTCTTCCACACAGTCCTTCCAGCGCTTCCTAGATCTTCTTCTGGGTCTTTTCTGCTGCGGGGTCCAGTCGTTAATGGTTTTGACTGCTCTAGCACTATTCATTCTCTCTATATGACCCGCCCATCGTAGTCTTTGCGATTTGCAAAATTTGACTATTTTATAAGTATCTGAACTCATGAATTCAAATTATATCAGCGTGCTTAGCGACATATGATAGATTTTTTTCTTCCGCTATAACTGTGAAAAAAGATTTTTCTAATTGAATATTTATATATTTCCTATACCCGATGCGATTTGACACAATGCAATGTAATTAGTAGGTGTTGCAATATTTTACCCCAGTGGCTCAGTCTGCATATTTTTTGTCTACGGTTAAAACCATTAAGCCCGAGATAAGTTTTCCCAACTACAACTTAAAACAAAGGATTCAGGTAAAGAAAAATCTATTAGAGACGAAACGGAGCTTAACGACCGCTCTCCAGTAAATAATGGAGAAACAGAATAGACACGGCTGATACTACGTTTCTTTATTACAAGCATTACCTTGTATTGAGCTTGAGATTATTCGAGTATTAATATTAGACTTGAGCAGTATTTTTGGCCTTAGCTGTAAAAGTGTTATTTTTTTTTGTAAGTAATACAGTCCAAAAGAACTATCTGCGATAAACATAAGCGAACTGTATTTCGGGTTATATTGTGCTGCAGTTATTAAGTAAGATATCTTTTTTAGACTAGACTGAAGTATAATAACGATTTTATGGTCATTATTAAGCTTTAATTTACTATAGGTGACTAAAAATCTAAATTAACAAAGGAAGGTAGAGCAAATTTTGCCAGGTAGTATAACCAGTGTAGTTCGCCTGGGGAGGTACCACCGCCACACCCATTTCTACGCAAATGGTTCTAGATACAATTTTTGGGATTCGGTAGAAACGTGAGTTTACCAGCTCATTTGAAGCGAGGCGACATTTTAGTCTTCGGGAGTAAGAACGCATGTAATGTGAATGTCTTCAGAGACAACCCATGTTCTATAAGAAGTTGCTGGGCGACAGTGGCTACTTACCATCGAGTGGACTACATGCTCGTTTGCTACTTCAACGTCCATAAGAATATGGTTTTGACCGGGCACGTACCACCGCCTCCCCTATTTCTACTATAAAGCATTTCGATAGAAAGGTAAGGTTATCGGCTTAATTAAATATGGGGTGAACGTTGAGTACTCGGGAGTAGAAATGCATATGCACTACAGAGAGAATCCCTCTCTCTCGTCAACCCATTATTGTCCCACTGCTGGGCATGGGTCTTCTCTCAGAGTGAGAGAGTTTTAGGCCTTTGTCCACCGCGCTGGCCAAGTGTGAATTAGTGGACTTCACACACCTTTGAGAACTCCTTTTTATGAGAACTCTCAGATGTGCAGGTTTCTTCACGATAATTTCCTTCACCGTAAAGCAGTGATAATTAAATTTCAATACGCACATAATTTTAGAAAAATCAGTGGTGAGTGCCTGGGATTCGAACCCCGGATCCTCGATAGAGAGGCCAAGTTTCAACCATTAGGCTATCACTGCTTATAAGAAGAGATGAATCGAAGAGATGAAGCTTTTGAGAGAATCCCTATTCTATATGAAGTTGCTGACCGATGGATGGACGTGGCCGCGGTGGACACCATTCAGTAAGCTAACCGGTAAAGCAACCCCTGCGCCAATTGTCAAATGTCATCTAGTTCACAGTTGCGGTAAACTAGCCTGATATAAGTCCAACGTGTGACGTATAACTTACATTAGGAGGTCTACTCTGAACGCACGAAGCCAATGTTTCATACGAAGTTACGGGCATTTTTCTTTTATGGTGAAAGTATTACACCAACATCCTCCTCAGTTCGACAGCCCCCTCTGGGCCTCCTGGAACGGTGTACACACGCTCCTTAAAAGGCGTTTTTATAGTTAGGAGTTTATGTTTGTTTTTGTTTCTGTTTTTAAATTCTCAATTTTTATAATAACTTAGGCTAAGTTGTTTTAATACTAACCCTTGTGCTGTCCTATTTATAACTTTTTACTAACATACTTTGTAAGAGAATTGTAATACTAACCAAATCTATGGACCCCAGGGTCTGAAATAAACTATTTTTATTGTTATTTTATTAGTATTAGGTAAGTAGATAATTAGTAAAGTTAAATATAAGTGTTATGTGGACTCAACTTAAAATAAAACTATGTTTAATTTGACAGCAATAAGTGAACATCTGTTTATTTACAGTCGAAAATGAGTAAAAATACATATGCATGTTAAATTTAGCGACTAAAAATAATGTATGAGACATTTTATGACCTTGAGGACTTGAGTTTGACGATGCTATTATTATATTAGTCTAATAAGCAAAGGGTCCCAGGTTCGATTCCTGGTCAGGTAGGTATACATTTAAATGACGAATTTAGATTACTTTTCTGTAAATGACATCCACACAGTAGGATATACTAGTGTGGTAACTTTAAAAAATGGAAATACTTTTTCGCAAACAATAAAAGTTTATCCCATATAAATAAATTCCTTTATTTAATTTAAACTTTATAATTATCTCATCACATACTTAATTTACTTTCAGACGAATCCAAAACTTCGCAAACGGATGTACAGAATAGACCCTCAAAATCGGGCCACAAACGCGGTTGGCAACCCGCCATCACGAAGCACGACATTTACCACGAACTGAACATTACTATCGTTAAATTTATTAGGAGTTTGAAAACATTAAACGGAAGGTTTAGGTATGGTACCTACATTGATATCCAGTAATTTTAATACATGGTCGACATCAAAAAAGTTCATTTCTTTTTGTGGAAAAAGTTGACGAGCTTTCAACCACTTGATGTTGAGTGAATAATACCTGGGTGGTAATAATAAAGGGGGACAGATAGATAATACATTTCTACTTGTTTGGACTGAAGGAACATTGAGGCGGGTGAATGGCGCTGATCTGCTGTCAAATAGTGGAAACTAGTACAGATAATAGAGAAAATGTTGTTTTGAAATGTATATATCATAATTGTATACTATTACCGTATACTCAATAGACTTAATATAATAGTATAAAATTAGTAAAACTATTGTAATATATACAATATTTTTGTAGATTATGTCGCTATTCGATAGTTTTAAGCAAGACATCGGTAAAACCAGTAAAACACACCATAAAAGTAACACAGTTAAATAAGGTCTGTAAATCAAAATTTTACACTCAACCTTGCATTTTTGTTATAACGTAGTTCTAATGATAAAAAACGTTAATGTTTTCGTAACGGCAATCCCGGTAAGAGTTGAAAAAAGATTTCAAAAGGATGTTTTTGCAATTATTCGAAAACGGTAAAAACTCGACAACACATTTTAATGAAAGTGTGGAGACCTGAACATTTTACATAGAAAAAGTTCAATGACTTTTTTATTCTTCCTTTAAACCAATTTCACCTATTCCAATTCCAATTGCACTAAATAAAAATTCCAATTGTACAAATTAGAAATAAAATAATTTCCTACCATTCATTTCCACCACCCAATTAAAGTCTGGGCAGAAACAACCTTCAAATAACATTACGCATTAAACAGCGATCAAACCACTCGGAATAGTAAAGTAATTGTGAGGAAAAAGAAATTTCAGTCTTATCTGCACTTTGGGACCGACTGAATTAACGGTGGCTACGTGACCAAAAGAACGAAGGGCCGTTATGAGTAGCTGCCTTGAACATTAACACAATAGACTGCTAAAATGACTTTAACATCTACAGACATTGAACGTGTCGTGGCAGACAAGATTATATCCCTACAATAATTTAGTACCTACTGCCGGTTACGACAAATCTCTCAAATTAAAACTGGTATCGAATGAACTCATAACATATTGGAATATATTTGAATTTCGATAATATGAGTCTAAGATCTATTTAATGTTAGGGTAAATGCATTTGTATACATTGTATGGAAAAATATTTTTTTATCTACCACAGAACACGACTGTCACGTTCAATGTGCATAGATATAAACTGGGCTTATGATTTGGCCCATTTTTCGCTGCACACGAAATAAATTCCGTGTCCTCTATACAAGCTCTTCATGATCCAATCGGCTTCACCACTATTTCTGCTTTTTCATATATCATCCACTAATCCTGGGAAAAGCACTACTTGTTATAGGCCTACTCCAGAATTAGGGGTTTGGCCAGGTTACAGTGCTTGTAAATAAATAAATAAATAGTTGCAGTGATTGAATAACTTTTAATGTCTATCTCCTCGGACCTTCTACTTCTCTTCTCCTAAATATTCTTTATTTCTCAATCTAAGTATCATTCTAGAATGTCATCGTGGTATCATATAACGTGGTATTATATTGTAGTAACTAATTATTTATTATACTGTAATCTTCACAGTAGTTTGTAAACCAGCTTTGTTTCAGCTTAAGCTTTTGTCGAGGCTTACACACTGACAAAGTAGGCATTCTTATTCAGTTTAAAATGGAAGCTACGTCTAAAAAACACACTTATTCTTATGCAAATTATTAGTAGTCTATTTAGTTAGTGCGTCTACAGTACCTATTATATTTTGTACACTTTCTAAAAACGAAATTGTGATTCTTTTAGATTCCATCAATTCATTAAATTATATGAATAATTCATGGAATATTGATGGAGTTATCAGCTTGTATTAACTGAAGGGAGATTAAGTTAATAAACATCTTAAAGTAGATTTTGTCTAAAACATTGTAATTTATTCAAGGAAACGCTATTAGATGTGTTACTTTTCAATTTTATGCTAAAACAAATATTATCTGTATTATTCAGTTCATGCCTACGCATAGTAGGTTTTCGACTCAGTTTAGTTTCTAAAGATACTATGGAAGTTAAGCAACATAGGATGCGGTCAAAAGTTTGAAGAACAGTCACTAGTGATTAAACTTTCGCCGCCCGGTGATTTGAAGGACACAATAACCAATCGATACTGGTTATTATTATTTAGTGATTAAAGTTATAGTGTATAAATTATAGTTATAGCATGCCGGTAAAGTGGACGTCCTTGATTGTCGATCCTTGATGGTTAACAGATGATTAACGGAGAGTAATTCTCCAAGCCATAAAGACAGATAAAAATGTTGCTGCCGAAGATAGTCAGCAATATATTCATCCAATGGAGAAAAACATCTTTCACAATAAACGTCGATATATTGAAATGCACTCCTAAACCCTAGAATAAACTGTTATCCTAGTAGTTCGGCCATTAAAAAGGCATTAACTCGAGCAATAGAGTCGGTAAGAAAATAGATATAGATAGCAAGCGATGTTGGTTGTACGTATTTTTCTAGTATACCGTAGATACGTTAGTTATCTCCTTTATATGCGCTTTCTTGATAAATTGTTTCAAGTAACTTTTTTACCCTTGAAAGTTGAACAAAAAGTAAATAAGTGTAATCCAGTGTAATTCTACCGGGGAGGTACCACCGCCACACCTATTTCTAGCATGAAGCAGTTTTTGCGTTTCGGCGGCAAGGTGTGGTTGACGGCTGACTTGTATTTGAGACGAACGCCGTAGTCATCAGGTGCAGCAATGCATTTGTGATCGAACACCTATTTTGTATGAAGTTGCTTACAGATGTCCATAGGCGGCAGTGACCACTTACCATCAGATGGACTGCATGGATGCAATGTTGTCTGAAATAAAATTAGATCCTACATGAAATCGGTCACAGAGGCACGAAAGTTATCCAATATTTAAAAATGCTCCATGTCATTTATTAACTCAAAAACATTGTAAGTAGTAAGTTGCTAGAGCAAACAAAAAGTACAGTCCAGCTCCAGATATGACTAGAGTCTTTCTTGAGGTTAGCCACAGATGCATTGCTACAACCAAGTACTAAATTGGACAATTAAGTCTCTCTCACCATACCTTACAGACCAGAAGACAGCAACGCTTAACATATCTACCACACCACACCTATTCAAAAAAGGTCAAAAAAGATTCCGATCAGATTCAGTCAAAAAGGTTTGTTGGTACCACTGGACATGAATCACAAAGGGTTCTTGAAAAGTTTAAACAGTTTCCTTAAAGATGCTTATCTTAGTATCCTTCAAAACACCAAAGCGCTGTAATAAGACATTGTTAAGACCTAGTCTTTAGGACATAAACTTTGGTTAAAAGGATCTTAGATAATCTAAAGTTACGAAGGCTTTATATCACATACTGAAGGAGTAATGTACTCAGGTGCAGCTGTTACTAAGAATGTTGTATAGGAGAAGTAGGGGTTAGCTACACTAAATTTGCTTTACTTTAGCTACCATTTTATCGTAAAAACTGGTCAATTTTACAAAAAAGATATACAATTCCATTTCATTTGATAAGTATACTAAATGAAGGGTATTGGATCCTTTAGTACGAGTTAATACGTTACCTTAAAACGATCATCGTTTACACTTTCGCTTATACATTGCAAGATGTGACCAAAAACAAAACTTGAACGTATAATGTAATTTGCAATGTATGGTGAAAATGTAATAGTTGATCATTTAGAGGAAACGTAATAATGATTTATAACGTTTCCTCGTAACATACATACATATGAAGTTGCTTACAGATGTTATCAGGCGGCAGTGTCTACTTACCATCAGGTGGATTGCATGTTCGTTTCCTACTGCAATGTGATAAAAAAAAATCTTATAGGCTTTACTATATATCTGTAAAAGTAAATAACACGCAATAGTAATATATCACTTCATATTTATATTTAAAATCAAATATCATAAGCATTTAGACCAATAAAAGTATAAATATACATGATATACATATAATTTTAAAGGTGGTAGAACCAGTGTAGTTCGACCGGGGAGGTACCAACGCCACACCTATTTCTAGCGTGAAGCAGTTCTTGTGTTTCGTTGGAAGGCTGTAAATGCCGGCTCACTTGTATATGAGGAGACCATCTTAGTCCTCAGGAGTAGCAACGCATCTGTGATTGACTTCAGATAGAACCCCTCTTCTATATGAAGTAGCTCACAGGTGTCCATGGGTGGCAGTAACCACTTACCATCATGTGGGCTGCATGCTCGTTTGTTACTTCATCCTTATAAAAAAAAATATAGCTATTTTCTAACTTATTTGTGCTTAAATAATCAAGAGCGACTGTGTTCTAGTCTGAAGAGCATGGTTAGGCAGAGACTCTACGCGCCTTGCTTTTGGAGGGGATCTCCATGTTCCACGTGGAGGCGCTGTGGGAGCGGCCAGGTACCAGCGGATTCACGGACGGTTGCGAAAGCGTTCCCGTATTCCCGCCTTACGGTGCGAGGAGAAAACACAGTGCGTTCCCTAGCGGCTAGGTATCCATGATGATTACCCACTTAAAAAAAAGGGCAGAGACTCTAATCCTATCTGAGATTCATTATATCAATGGACGACGGCCACTTACCATCGTACTCGTCAACTACTTCATTAATATAAAAAATAAATCATTTAAGTAACGTTTTAAAATATCCATGAAAAGAGCACAGATGAAAAAAGGGTTAATTCGAAATTCATTCCCAGTAAATATACGCTGAGCGATTTATCAAAGATTTTTGAGTGGATATTTATCTCTATAATTGTTAAGCTGGAGGTAAATTTGTTGAACATCAATTCAAGATGAGTGATGGATTTTTAGTATGAACGGCCTTTCAATCTGATGTAAAAGAATCTTACTTTTTCGAACAAAATTCATTTTTACTGCTTTATTTAAACAAGTTGGGGCAATACGGCAATTTATCTTGTTTAAAATTGATTTCTCAATTTCTTCTTGGTAATAGTGTCACTACAAATGGCATGTGATCCAAATGTTTATAGTTTTTTTTAATGAAACTTCTTTAGAATCTTCTTTTGAATGGATTTGAAACTCGATGTAACGAAAATGCGTTATGAAGCTGTCGGCACAACATGTAGAAGGTGAAATAGCTCTTTCTGAAACACGCTAACGATTTTACTTCGTAGTTAGTAAACGAGCTTAAGTTTAGTATAATCGAAATAAGATGTCCAAATACAGACAGTGATTACATAATTAATTGTTGATAAAGCATAATTCTAAGTATTGTGTTAATAAATGTTTATAAGTGTCCAGAAATATTTTATTATTTATTAAATTTCACTTCTCCCGTGTATGAATTGCACACACACTCACATATGCACACTTTTTTTTTTAACGAGTTATCACAAAATGAATCCGTCTGATGTCAAGTGATGCTGTATGAATTGGATATTTGTTATATCTATTTTAACTAGAGGTTAATAGCAACAATCCCTAGTTAAAGAGTGTTGCTATAAATGACATATGATCCAATTGAATTTTTTTAGTCCCTTTTTAGAAGTAAAACTTCTTTACAAACTCTACTTAGATACATTAAACGTTAATATAAAAACACACACAGAAGAGAAATCTAGCTTCATTACTCCGATACCAGACCGGGAATCCACTATGTATCGGTTATGCTGACCGCTCTACCGTTCTTATTGGACCTTGCTCACAAAAACGTTGCTAATCTCAAAAACTAAGTTGGAATGTCATCATCTTCTTCGTATCATAAGTGTTCCTTATCATATCTTACAAACTAAAACACAATACTACCTTTATTAATCAGAAATATTACCATTCATGTAGCCAAGATAAATAAAATATAGCTTTAGATAAACTTATTTTCTTTTTTCTTCTCAGAATTGTAAAACCGGCTCCGATGTATCTGACTTTGATTGTAACATTTAATCTGAAAGATACTCATATAATATTGATAAAAAGAAATAAGTATAAGGTAACCTGAGGCGATATGATGAACTTGCCTTCAACATTCTGGATGTATGGAAAATTAAATATTTATGTGGTAAATATCATATGTAATGTAAAATGTAATAATGATCTTTACTTTGTGAAGGCATCTAGAAAAGTTGGAACGCTTTGTGATTCAACACCAGAAGCATCAACGCCACACCTATTTCTGACGAATAACAGCATTGTCCTGCGCTATTGTGTTCTGTTCTGAAGGGTGTGGTAAAGGAGACATACTCATTCGAGGCTTTCCAACGCAGGGGTACTTTTGACTTTGACTTTGAAAGTCATCCTATGCCGCGGCGTGGCGTCGCCGCATGGCGTAAGGTCTGCGGGCTTCAAGGAACCCCTCTTTACCCGGGCAATTCCCTCAGTGGATACACTGTCCACCGGTGTTATTGGCTGCTGTTTGGCAGCTCTACGGCTTTACCTCTTCATAGCCGCGCTAAGCAACTATTGCAGATTTAGGCCCCCTGGTGGTCGGGGGACACCAGTCCCTCAAGCTCACGAGGAAAGGGCGCCCTTCGGGAGATCGAGCGTGGAGGGAAGCAAACCCTCTAAGATGGGCGTGTGGTCCGTTATCAACGCGCTCGTATATACGGCGCGCCAACCGGGCCACAAACTCATCCAAGGTCGGGAACTTGAGATCCCTTCCCAGCACGTCGTTCTGAACGTAGCGGCCCGCCCCGGTGATAGCCCTAAGGGGCAGGTTCTGCTGCGCGCGGAGGCGCTTTTTAATGGACTCTGATACCAACGTACGCAGGGGTTGCGACGCATCCGCGGTGCTAACCTAACCTCACAGCTTCGAGCGGCGCCGTTTAGAGGAGGCCTTTTTCCAACAGTTAACCTCGGAAGGCTAATGGATGGATATATCGCTTAGACTACTGAATACTGTATTTTTTAGGATATCGAAAACAAAAAGCCCTGAGTCGCAAGACTATACGATGACCGTTGCGTTTAATAAAAACCACACAGCTTAAATCGCTTAGAACGTACGTCACGTCTATAAGTAGGAGATCTTGCTCCTGGTTTTATTTACTTTGGACGTACCACCGCTACATTTTTGTCTAATATCAGTGCTAAGCAATCGAGTTTTCTGGTTTAAAGGGTGTATTACGATAGACATGCTTATTTGAGGTGATACATTTTAGTCCTAAGGGACAGCAATGCATCCGTTGCCAATCTAAAGTAAGGCTATAATTTTATCTGCACTTGATTAGATGTGCATGGATGGAGATAACTACTTTCAGGTGGACTACATTCTCGTTTGCTACTTTTGTGTACAATAATTTGAAAAAAACTCATTTTTTAGTATAACTGAATGTTTTTGATGTGAAACATCTATAAGCGCAGGTAAACCTGATTGTTGGCGTGGCGATGTTTATGATTTATTTATTTAGTTATACATTGTCGGATCGTAAGCGGGCTGTGTAACATCGCATAGTTCGACTTAGTGCGGGTTACTGTTCGTAGATGGCGTTATTTTCATTATATATATTTAGTTCCTTCCGCATTTTGACTTTTATGCATATTACTTGCACGGACACGATGTCTCACATCTGCCAGGCGTCCGATGACGACAATGTATATTGATAATTTATTTCCAAAAGGATAAAGAGGCGATCAAAATTAATTTGTAACAAGAACTCAATACTTTGAAGCAACTCTAAGTAACTTCTACCATTTATAACACAAAGAACAAAGTTCACAATCGTTTCCATTTTGCTTCTGGCACGACTAGAAAGAAAATTCCTACCGCCAGTCTCTGCAATTGACATGTGATGGGCTGAATATGCAAAACGCATCCTGTTGGAAGGATTGCGCCAAATGTACCAAAGGCTAGCTAAAAGTGTCACGTGCTTGGAATGGAAAAAAAATAAAAATGGAATATAAAAAGTTGGAAAAGGTAAAAAAAATTGTAAGTGGAAATTGCTGTCTCCTTTCTGCTGCCTTATTGTATTGTAGTGGTATGTTCTGATTTAATTAGTATAGTAGAGCAAAATGACTTTTTGTTGCATTTCATTTTATTCTGTAATCAAATTATTACCAGTAAGTAGTCATTTATGGTAATTGTATGTAAAAATCAGTGAGTAGTTAAGACTAATAAAAGTAAAATTATATCGGTAATTCTGTACACATTGTTATTATTAAGTCATAAACCAGGTGGTAGAACCAGCTTATTTCGACCGAGGAAGTGCCACCGCCACACCTATTTCTAGCATGAAGCTGGTTTTGCATTTCAGTGCAAGGGAGTAGGTGCCGGCTCACTTATACATGAGGCAACCATCTTAGTCCGCGGGAGTAGCAACGCATCTGCTATCGATTTTATATAGAACTTTTGTTCTATATGAAGTTGTACAGATGTCTTTGGGCAGCGTCACTACCATCAGCCGGACGACATGCTTGTTTGCTGTTTGAATGTAAAGAAGCATGAAAATTGCACTAAATTTACATGTGTCCGCCGAAAATTTCCGCTCTATCTAAATTTTACATAACCTATGTCTAAACAGTATACAGGCAAATATAACAACTAAATATCAAATTAGATTGTGAAGATGAGATATGTAACTTCTGAAGCGTTATGTTATATTAAGTTTACGCAATTCAAAGGATAACGACGTAGATATCCTTGAACTCAACTTCGACATTTGGCAATTATCAATAAATAAGCAGGATGATTTGTTATAAATTTACAAAGTCATAAATATATTCGAGTATAGTTAAACTAGGGAAGTACATCTTTTAGCATGAAGCAGTTCCTGCGTCTTGGATACAAAGAAAAAAGTAAGGCTATACAGCGCACGTATCGCTTTGCATGAATAAACGCAAAATTAAAAATAAAACAATTTTAGGTTAAAGATATGGTTTTATACATAGAAAACCTAGAATAAAAAATGGTTGCTCTAACTACACGGGTATATGACCCTTAAATATTTTGTAAATATTTCACTTTTTATAAATTAAAAAGATGAAAACAAAAAATATTGTTATTATTCAATCCAAGCGACGATGTATTGAAACTTTTCAAAGGGCTACAATACCGAGTCAAAGTGAGTGAAAGATCTGAATAGTTACATTTTAATAACTATATATATATTCTTGTGATATCACAAGAAATATTTACTTACAAACAAAAAGACTTCCTCAACGTTGCAAGACATTTTATGTAAAGCGACACCCTCGTCGAAAGAACCGGCCATCTGCTCATTTTCCCTTCAATTATTCAGTGAATCTTTCTCCTGCATTTTGGGTAATGAAAATTTAATCATTCCTCCACCTAAAGGTCTGTTTAAAGTAACTGGAATAATATGCTGATAACACTTTATTTTATATATTATAAAAATTAAGTACAATCCAACATATGGTAAAAGTCGCCTGGTAGAGTCACGAGCATAAATATATGACTACGAGCACGTCGATTAAAATATCTGTCCCTATAACGAGTTCAATTATATCTATCTGGATGAATGCAGCAAAAAATCCAACATTGAAAAGCGGTAAAATCAAATGGCATCAGTTATGTGATGAAAATGTACATCAAATAATTGTGACTAGTGTCGAAGCAAAAATATGTGACGACATTAATTGCAGATTTTTTTTTCCAATCAATGTTAGATATTTTTGCTGGCATGCCCAGAGTCATATACGTATGCTCGTGACTGTACGTTTGGCATCCCTATAAAACAAGTTATATTGAATTTGTATCTGCGACCGACTACCGATACGTACGTTTCTACTCTTTAAAGAATGGTTGAATGTCTTGTATAAGTTTTTTTAAACTTATTTGTCTAATTTAAAATGGGTGAAAGGGTGGAAAAGTAGAGAAGAAAGGAAAAAGTTTTAGTTGCCGCGACGTTTCTGTGATATGTATATTATCGCTACAAAAAATAGAAATATTAATCATATCCATTGTATAGTGTGTAAAAGATTTGCAAAAAAAAAATATTCAGATTCATAGTAAACTGGATCTGTATTACCGCACCCTTAGCCTACACTTATTTTCTTATAAGGTTGAGTAATTTTTGTGTCGGCGTCTTCGAATGAATATATTCATGAGTTACTATTTTTGGAGACAAAAGAGTATTTTTAAAATCTTTTTTCTGCTGAAATTTCAGTATGACTGAACTACGAGTACTTACAAACCTTATTATTATTGAAATGTATATTTCTTTTTAACTCGTGCTGTGATTGACCTTATTCTTATTAAGAGAGTGATCCAAAAGAAGGACACTGGAACTGTAATGTTGATTTTAAAGCCGATTCAGTGCTTCTGACACATTCTTTTTACTATATCGAAGTAGCACACGAACGTGCTGCCTTTCTAATGGTAAGTGGCCAATGCCGCCCACGGATACAGCAGTTCTTGAATTTTGGTGCGTGGGTATGGTTGCTTTACTTGTATATAAGGCGACCATCTTAGTCCTCGGAAGTAGCAATGCCGACTTCGGATAGAACTCCTGTTCCATATGAAGTGGTGTTCAGATGCTTATTGATCTTAGTAACCAGTTATCATCAGGTAGATCAAATAAATAAAAACAATTTCTGAGATCCACGAAAACCTTATAACATAAAATAAACAAGAAAATAATCAAATTCAAACAAAATTTCTTGGTTGACTAATTTCAGATTAATAATTTAGATGGATTGTATCCTCAGTATCACGATGATGAATTCCACGAAACTGTATAAGTTACAATCAAAATTTGCTATCGAGTTATTTACTTACCCAAATAACGTATAACTTGTCGCAATATTACTTTGAAGGGTACTGTCAAGCTTGTTTATTTAATTTTACGTTCTATCGCCCTGGTTCTGATAAGTACGATAATACGCGTTTCATTAAATTTTGTTTCATTAAATATTTATAAGATTCATAATAAGCTTTCTTATATGATATTAGATGACTGTCGTCGTGTTTAGAAGTGTCTTCATATGACATTTATGGCAGATATCCATGGGCGGCTACTCACCATCAAGTGAATTGGATGTACCTCTGCTTTTTTATAGCAGAGAAATCCTCATGGGTCCCTTTTTACCTGAGGGTGCAGACATGGTGTCGGACTCCTACTGACTAAAACTCTGCGGCATTCATCTAAACGTTTGATGCCGGGTGACGAAAAAGCGCAAACATCATATTCGCGGCCCGGCGGATGTACTTCTGCTACTCCAACCTTAAAAAGAAATAAACAGTTAACACAACAACAACACGGCTTACTTTCTTACAAGGGGACCATTTTAATCCACGGGAGTAGCAATGCCACTGTGATTGACTTCAGATAGAACCTGATCTATATAAAGTTGTTGGCAGATGCCAACAGACGCCTGCAGACCACTTACCATCAGGTGAACTGCATGCTCGTTTGATATTTCGATCTTATAGACTCTATAAGCTATCAATATAGTAGAATATACTTATGTTTATAAAAATAGTGTGGCATAGTATATTAAATATAATAAAATTATCAATTTAAGTACATCCAAACGAAAAGTTAAAAGTCAAGTTAATCATAAACAAACAAAAATTTTCAAGCAGTCACGGTTTCTTGATCCATATCAAAAGCGACAACAGGAAATACACATTAAGATTAAGATACGAAGGATGAGAAGCGGGTTTCTGAATAAAATATGCCTACCCTCAAAAGATTTGCCCGCGATTTCAACTAAGTACATAGTTTATGTGTGAAAGTGCTTACGAATTCAGAAAAGGACGAATTTCGAAAGATTGAAGCGGATCCGTTTTCTTTTTTATGGCGTGAAAGTTATAGTAGCATTATTCATATTTAAAATAGTTTTATACCTTCATGTTTATGACTTGATTTATACAGACCGAAAAAGTTTGTATGTAATAGTCTTACTTATGTTATAAATGCAAAGGTTGTGGATATATGTGTGAATTACTCTTTCGTGCACAGTTTTCTAGTCAGATGTCGCTGAAATTTAGCAAACAGGTTTATAACATACACTAATACTTTTTTTTTCTCGAGGGGCAAATCTTCAAAAGGTACCCGACGTCGTAGAAGCGACGCCGGGATATGGGATATGTGATTTTTACCGCACTAAAATCTCCAAGCACGATGCCCGTTTTGGCTCTTTTCCAGTGAGTATTAGCGCTCACCGTGCTTTCAGGTATTAACGACGGCATGGAACACACATACCGTTGTCCCTCCCGGGGTCACTTGACTGGACGGATCGAGCTCCCACTGTTGCCGCCCGCAACCCTTTTTTTCGCCTCTTACGACAGGCAGAGGATACCGTAGGCCTATTCTGGTCCCGGTACTACAAGGACAAGATAGTTTATGACTTATTACCCGCGATAGACGTGACCGAAGCCGCGGGGATAAGCTAATAATATATAAATATCTTTCTAATGATGAAGGAAACTTTGTCCATTGAGTCTTTTGAATGAGACTTAATTCAATTTTACAGTACTCTACAACAAAATGAAGACTCAGTTTTCAAGTTCTTCTTGTCTTAGGACTCGCCAAGCCGTTCTCCAAGTTAAATAACTTTGTTCAAGTTGTGTAAATAGTTTAAGTAAAATTAATTAAATATATACACGTTTTATTTTGTTACGGATTCTCACGATATGCGGTTTTTGAATTTCTTTTCGTCGATATTTCGACCCAGTTACATGGATCGTCGTCACGTGGTGTTAAAATGTATCAATTCCGCGATATCAGTTTAAAATCATACACGTTTTATTAATTGAGTAGATGTAAATGTTATTAGATGAGTAGACATAGTTGTATAGTCTACCCTCAAAGTGAAAAAATCCATTTCCATTCAACTTTTTAACAGCTGCGTTGGAACCTTATGGATATATGTATGTACAGACGTCTTCTACTTAGTCAAAGTCTAGTCAAATCATGAGTCGATGAAAATTTCACGTCAAGTCATTTCAATAAAACTTGCACAGACTGACTCATACAGACTTAATAATCATTTTCATTACTTCCATGAATATACAAAAGTTAGTAATGATTGAATTTTACTACTAATAAAAATAAAATAAAAAATAAAACAAACTGTTGACTTCCAAAAAAACTAATCATTTAATATTCACAAATAATGCCATACTAAGTTTAATCTAGTCAAAGCTATCTGAGCAATAAAATTCAAAAGGTATTTAAAATACGTGTCCTTAAATTTTGTCCGAAAACCTTCACCGCAAAATATAAGAAATCTTTATTTTTAAACGTTTTTGCGGGATCTTTCAAAATTAATCTTTTGAAAGCGTTTCTAATCCTTATCGGTCCTATCTACCGGATTTTCTCTGAGAAATATTTATAGAAAATTCTCCGATATCTCGTTGTAACACATCGATTTTATCTCAGATCCATTAATGTAGGAAATTAAGTGTGGATGAAATATTGTTGTGTAATTTTGGTGCGTAACATTTAGTAATGTCTACGACCAATAACTATTGTATTTACAAAAAAAATTGATACTTTATAATACAACTAGCTGTGTCATGCAATTTCACTCGCATTTATTAGAGAACAATCTATTAAAAAACAAGCAAATATAACGTTATGTTATATAGCCTAAAGCCTTCCAATAAATCAATAATTCCTGAGATTAGCGCGTTCAACCAAATAAACTCTACTGCTTTATAATATTAGTATAGAATAAAAAAACAAAACCCTTTGAATCCCACAAATTTAGCACATAATAAAATATGTATATAACGGGTACTCAATACGAACGGGTAGGCACTATTAATTTCTGTGCATAGATAAATATTTAAAATATCTTTTTTTTTAATTTAATTTAAGCCATTTTTCAAAATATATAGCCTATGTCACTCGGCAAACTGAGACTATTTTAATGATGTGTCATACCTCCCAATACGTTAAGTCGTTTGGGCTGTAGCGCGTCGTAAAGACATGGATATACATACAAATAGACATACATACATACGTAACCCACGAAAAACATTACCTACAACACAACACACAACTGCTAATAGAATTGGTCACAAAACGGTTTATAAATTGTAAGTCACAAAATTTGATACAATAAAGTAAACGCGAAAAAGTCAAAGGGCGGTAATATTGTTCAAAGCGATTTTTTCCCTTAAAAGCCTAAAAGCGATATCTTGCACGCAACGCGTAATGAAAAAGGACACATTTTGCTGTCATTAGAGGTTTTACCTTTGAATAATATACCTTTGGGATCTACGAAATAAAAATCCGCCTTATAATTGAAATACAATGGAACATTATACGAATTTAATGGACGGGTACTTACGAGTGTACGGATTACTTGGATTTTGATAGAATAAATGACATTTCGTTTTATTTCATTCACTGAGTTAAACCCAGTAGAATTGTAAACATTACTTGGTTAAAGATAAAATAGATTTACCTACGCTTATTAGATATATGTCTATTGTCTTCGCCGCTGCGAGGAGGATTCTAGGATCTTCAAAGGAACGCAACCGGAGTCCTCTGAGCGAGTTGCCCTATCACGCTCCACAAAGTGAGTGGCTGGGTCAACTGCATTATCTGTTCTTTACGATTATATGCGACCACATCTTCTGTCCTTACCGAGATCGCTGCACAACCTCCAAAGTCCCCTTTTAGTCACGTCTTACGATAGGCAAGGGATATCGTAGCTCTATTCTGATCTTTTACTAGAGGGACGAGATATAATCATAGTACCTAGAAGTAGGTAACTATTTGACACTCCCTACGTACAGTCGCCTAAGTGGTAGATAAGTGATTTTCGTTTTTTGTGGTCTAAGTCTATCATACTCTTTCGTTTGAGTAAAAGAATAAGGTTGAAAACATCTTAATTCCTGCCGAAATCCCAAAAAATGTTTCTAGCTCAAACTTCAACTTTCTAAATTTAATACATCTGGAGATACATAAGTTTAAAATTTCGAAACACTCTCCTGTATTTTTTTTTTTAAAAAGACGCTTTCTACACTCATAGCCCCACACTAGGATTTTTTCCTGTGTCGTGGGTGCCATGGACACACAAAGACGAATACACCAACACCCAGGCCCAGAACAGAAATCTAGACTCATCATACAGATACCTGTCTGGCCGGGGATCGAAGCCGGGACCCACTGCGCTTTAGATCGGTATGGTAAGCGCTCGGCAACGCGGGTCGTCAAACAGTGCTATCGTTCTTCGATGTTTAATTTGAAACACCACTGCGATAATCAATAGTGCCTCGCAAGAGTGGTATAAAGTAAAAGTTAATGTGTTAGCACGGTAATAGTTACTATTACCGTGATGTTAGGGTTTGAAGAGTGCGGCAAGTCGATGATAATAAATAATTAATATGAGAAGTCGTTACCAAATTCATAGGAGTATTGAAGCGTCAATTATCAAAATCAATAATGATCTTGTTGACCTTTTGATTCTCTAAGGTTCGCGACTACAAATGACATCAGGTTGACTTCAGGCTCGTTTGCTTAGCGTAAAACTAAATTATCACATTCGTTGTATGAAAATTGCTTCCATACAAAGAATTTATATTGTAATGTATAATTTTGTGTTAGTCCAAAATTTTATAAGGTATCACCGCAAGATAGGTCTTCTTCTATGCATTATTCATGGCACACTTAACACAATTTATCGTTGTGTAATACACTATTATGGTATTTTATATGTAAATAGTAGTAATCGTTGATTGTAATTATTATTTTATTTCATTTCAGAGTAAAAGTAGGTATTTTTTCGTCTTAATCTTCTTAGACATTATCTCGTCTTCGCTTTTTCTCAAATTCCCTCTTAGATATATTACTAGTGCCGTTGAGTACCTTTCTTTCGCTAATCTCACATTCAGCTCATTGTTTGCAGAGGATTTCAATCTCTAATTGCTGACAGAATCGCGTGTACAGTGCAAACTTCTCCTTTGTTCAATTGTTGATTTTGCTTTTCAAACGTTTGAGTAAGGTCTCGGATTGTAGGATTCGGTTTTACGTGGAGTACTTTAAGGATGATAGCGTTGTTATATTATATAATATGAACAGCGGATACGATGAAATTATTAGTTCATGTTGTGAAATTTCTTTTCATACCTAAATTTGTTAACATTTTCGGACTCCTCAAAATAAAATCTCATATATTCTCGTGTCACAATGTTCGTTCCCGTACTCCACCGAAACGGCTTGACCGATTCTCATGAAATTTTGTGAGCTTATTGAGTAGGTCTGAGAATCGGCCAACATTTATTTTTCATACCCCTTATTGATAAGAGGTGGTCCACTCTTAATTTTTTTTTAAATTTTTTGTCATTTTTTTATTATGTTGCATTAAAAATACGTACAACCCTAAATTTTTACCCTTTTATCACCAACCTCAATTTTTATTAGCCATTTTAGTAAATTAAGCGTTTTTCACCCCGGGTGGATAACTGATCAATCGTCATTTAATTAGAAATAATTTATATGGCAAAACAACGTTTGCCGGGTCAGCTAGTTAAAGATATACATTATAATATAATGACGGATTGTTAAAAACGAAAATATATAAAATCATATTTTGATTACATTAGTAGTTTTAAAATTAGAGCTTTTTCTTTCATCCCTTATTTATTTCATTGGCATTGATAAGGAAGGAATTATAATCCCATTTTTGATAGAGATTATCCGTTCTAAAAATACTTTCATGTAGGAAAGCGTTTCAAAGTAAAGACAAGAAGACACGAAGATGACTACATAAGGTAATATTTTTTTTTTTAATAATAAAAACAACGTGACCGCAAAACTCAACCGCATTACATAAGCTACAGCGTAGTCGCAATAATACTTCGCCGCGATTGCGTAAACCCAACAATTATAATTGTCTTATGTTTACTGTGAACTAGTGTATGTCGGTTGGTTCTCGTGTGTTTTAAGCGACGACTTGCTTGTACCGGACTTTCGTTGCCTTTAGTAACTTTAACCGTTAAGATGTTCGCCTCATGTAAGTTAGCCTGCAACCACACCCTTGCACCAAAACGAAAGAACTGCTTCACGTTAGAAATAGGTGTGGCGATGGTACTCCCTCGGTCGAACCACCTTGTAAATGTTTTGTCATTATCCTTTTAAACCTTTTAAGAACCTTGCCATTGAAAGTTCTAGTTTAAAGGTAACGTTTTATTTCAAAATAATATGTACTTATCTCAATTTATTCATTGGGAATCAAATTTGTGAGCTCAGTACTAAACTCCGAGTAAAGATTGGTAAAGCTAGTTTGCAATTTGACGTTTCTTAAATGTACGTACATTGTTGTGTTACGTTTTTTTTATAATTGTGGCTTGCACAAAGTGTGGTAACTGCTCCGTAGGAAGACATGATGAGGTAACGAAATAGTAATATACATATCTAATCTAAACTTGGCTGAAGAATTATAACTTGTTATATGGAAAGTGAGCAGTGATAGTCTAATTGTTGAAAGTGCCTCTCAATAGAGGGTCGGAGGTTCGAAACCCAGGCCAACCCACTAATTTTTGTAAAATGATGTGCGTATTAGAATTTAATTATCATTGTTTTCATCTTGAGGAAACCTGCACATCTGAGAATTCTCTAAAAAAAAAGAGTTCTTAAAGATTTGTGAAGTCTACCAATTCGCACTTGGGCAGCGCGGTGGACTATGGCCTAAATAACTCATTCTGAGAGAAGACCCGTGCCCTACAGTGGGAGAGTAATCGATTTGACTATATATGTGTTTAGTTCTTGTAACAATCTTGTCATTTATGCTTATTACTTTCACACGATACTTCGACCCAGTTACTTGGATCGTGGTCACGGCGCAGGTTTCGCCGTGACCACGATCCATGTAACTGGGTCGAATATCTGCAAAAAATAAATTCAAAACCGCTTATTGTGAATACCCGTAACATATTAAAACTAAAGAATTTTTTATCTCCTCCACTCAATTGCAGGATTTGTGAATTGATCCTTCGAGTTGTGTAATTTGGGATAACGTGATCTCGTCAAAGTAGCCTTATTTTTTTACGATTAAGAAACGTGTACCGCGGATGGATTTCGAATTACGTATTAATAGCTCGCGTGTCGAACCCTCTTCAATTGAGGTTTTACCCAAACATTGTTACGGTTCAACGGGCACGCAAATCGAAGGGACATTGAAAGCTCCGTTTTTAGGGTTCCATATCCAAACGATTAAAACGGAACCCTTATTACTAAGACTGTGGTTCGTCTGTTTGTCACCAGACTGTATCTTATTAAGCGAAAAGCTAGATGCGTGATAGCTAGGCAGTTGAAATTTTCACAGATGATGTATTTCTATTGCCGCTAAACGAAAAATACTAAAATAGAATAAATAAAAATAGAATAAAATTTACATTTAGGGCTAGCATACAGGTAATGTATTTTTCTTTTCGTTATTTTTGATACCCATGGTACGGAAGCTTTTGAACGCGAGCCCAACTCGCACTTGGCCAATTTTATGTACAGGTCATTTCCACCTCTCCTTCCCTTTATTTAATGGGTGGAATTGATTAATGTTGAAAAGGTCAGATTCAGCGGTCCCGTTTAGCGAATTTCGCGTCTGTGTTTGAATCGCACCGAAGTGCTGCTGTAAGTTCAATTTTCAAAGCAAACAGTTTAATAGTTTTGTTTGCGTTCGCCGCTTTGGGTAATGGATTTCGGATCTGCTTTTATTTGGCTCTCATAGCAGAATGTGAGCATTACTTCGATTGGATAGCAGAAAACGTGATGAAAATGACGTTTTATCAACACGAACTACGTACCGTAGGTAGGTACTGTATATGGAGGATAACTTACAAGTTACGATTTGCCAGGTGGTAGAACCAATGTAGTTCGTCCGGGGAAGTACCACCGCCACACCTATATCTAGCGTGAAGCAGTTCTTGCGTTACGGTGGAAGGGTGTGGGTGCCGG
>DWNE01000384.1:0-30493 GCA_018249875.1 Cecropterus toxeus | reverse complement strand
TTGTATTATTCATACAGTAGTTTACCCTCTGTTGGCCTAAAATAGCATTTTCTCTTTCCAAGGATGTGTTAAATTGTAAGTAATGGAATAAATCCAAAAGCAATGACGTTTATTAACTGTTGAGGAGGTTCTCAATTCGACTGTATTTTTTATGTTAAATACACACATCGGTATCCTTCAGGATGTGTTGGTTGAGTATTTAGAATGTGTCATTCTTCCACTCAGGCAGAGTTGGCAATGTTCAACTAAGAGCAAAAATGAAACTAACGACTTTATGAAAATAATAGACCTGCAAAAATGGATATGCACCGACAATATGTTGAGAATCAGAGAAAATTTGCTTAATACAACCATTGAATCTACTCTTGAACATTGTACATCTGAGCGACCATAGTATAGTTATTTTTTAATAGTGAAATTATTCAAAATTAGTGTAGTGTAGTGTAGTATTTATATTAATAAGTATAACTGCCCTTATTATAATACCATAACAGTTCAGCATTACTTGTCTTTCACTTTTTAAACTGGTTAGAAATATTTATAGCTATACGTTAGTAATTGAGCGTAATAGGACATGATATACCTCTAAGCTTCGTCGCAAAACAAGTCATATGAGAAAGGATAGGCGATTTTAATAGTCACATTAATCTTAAGTCTCATGGTCTTAAAGAATATGTTATCGAGAAAGGCTGTTTTGGATTACATGTTTCTCATTTATCGCAGCTTGCAAGTTCAGTTGATTTATAAAACGTAATTAATAAACGTAAATTGACATATACAGTATTTATCAGTGAGTTTATGTTTACGTTAAGGCGATATCTAACAATCTACTTACTTAAGCCAAAAACGTAAACAATGATTGTTAAAGGAAACGTAATAAATTCGTGCTAGGGACATTGTTATAAACTTTACTAGAACCGTTCTATAATTCGTCCCAAAAACTCCTGAACGTAAAATCTATATCTCCAGTAGTGGATATAAAAATGTTTGATGATTATAAACCCATATTTCTACCCAAATCTTATGTACTTTAAAATATATATAATTATATATCTCATATAACATGATTGATTTGTTAGTGATCTTGTGTGTTTAAACAGGCAAACAGGTGTCAAGGGAATCAATTAGAATTAGTTAACACGTGGACAGTACGTGTATAATTAGAAGGTTTGTGCATAAAATCAAGAATAGTCAATAACAAATTAAATAAACGTTTTACATTTATAACTTCTGTCAATAGCCACTATGTACTATACGAATATACACGAATTATTCCTCCTACGATCGACCTCAACTTCCAAAGTTATGTGACCCTGTAAATCATTCATTTTATTCAGATGCATGCGTTTGCGTGCATTGCATGCGTGCGACCAGCTTGTATATTATTCAACTGTATCGATACTAATCAATAAAAAATATATTTATATACGTGACGAATAGATAACCTTTTTCCTTTGGGAAGTCGGTTAAAAGTGCGTTGCTACTCAAAACTAAGTGATATAACTAGCCTAGGTACTCTTTTACGCGGCTTACTTGGACCTCTTTTAAATCACACCGTTTTTTATGAAATAGCACGCAGACCGCTACAGCTCATGGTCATCTGTAATTAACCCTAAAAAAGATAAGAGTCTTACATGAGATTTGCCATAAATGCGTTACCATCCATGAGGGCTAAGTTGGAAGGCCTCGGATAAGTCCTTACTTACTTTATAACTATTAGATTTAAGGCCTAGTTTCTATGTTTTTAAGCAAGTACATGTTGATATACTTAACAAACCTTTCGATTAAGAAATTTGAGATTTTGAGTTTTTAGATTGACGAAGATGAGAAAATGATCATAAATTTCATTCAGCGTCAAAAAATCTAACCTATAATTCGAGCCTGCAAAGCGTTCGAGGGTGAAATTCATAAGTCTAAGCAATGTTAACTACATAGCAATTATGAAGCAGAAATAGATACGGCGGTTGCTCTAAGGGCATTATCGTGTCGGTGTCTTTGTACCGACCTGGGGGATCCAGGTTTAGAACTTGTCTCTAATCACATTATCCTAGTGTGAATGGCCGTTGATAAATTAACTGAGACAGGAACTCGGAGCAGGTGGGACCAGTACTTCGAACCGAGTTTTTCTGCGTCAAACAGGTTCTAGACGCAAGATAACAAAGTAATCAATTTGAACATGATCCTGCGTTTCCTGTTTGCATAAACACTTATTATTAAAGCTCTTAAAATATTAGTACCTAAGTATATCTGTGACTCTATATTTTTTGTTATTGGAGATAAAAAAACTTAAAATTATATCAGTTGCATTGGGTAGGTACATTGAATTAGATTTTTAAGATGTTTTCAATATTTATTTTATGCACACAAATATGAAGGTTCACTCCAAAAAAGCTGAGCCTTATAAAGTACGCAGCTGATTTTAATAGGTCTTCTACGTAAATATCCTGTAATTTCATAATTGTAGTGATTTTTTCCTATGAATGATTTTGTTTTTCCATAAAATATAACACAACGTTCAATTAAATGCACGTGAACCAAATTGTGCATGGTATTTTGTTGATAAATTTGTCAAGTTGTTAAGAAATTCCAAATTATGTTCCAATATTTCAAATTTTCAAATTAAATTACAAATTATGTCCCAAATTTCGTATGAACACAAATTTTGACCAACATTTTCCTGTTATAAATCAGTAAAAGGAATTTGCAGACCTTTGCAAGTAAATTAAACGCAATCCAGAAGGAAGCTTAGCTAAGGACGTTCCAATTGCGCCAATTACGTCCCGGTTTGAACCCACCGACCCGGATCATGACAATACAACAACACTTTCGGATCATGCGATACATTTCCTCGGATCCTGATTGTGGTACAATATGCTTTCTAAGGATTTTATAGGGTACGATTTCACGTCCGCAAATTCATCGTCGTGGTGACCCACGTTGGTAGACATGTTTTACAGCTCATTAAATAATGATTTGTGAAATATTATTCAGAACTAACTTATGCTCGTACGCGTACGCGTAAATTATAACGTATAAATTGTATAAAAATGACATTTTTTTATCTCTTGGCAGTTAAAACTCCTTCCTTAGTTACGTGAGTATGTATAATCTTAAACAAAGATTATTTAAGCATGCTAGACGACCACAGAGAAGATGTGAATCTACAAGTTTAAATTAAATTTCTCGGAGAGATTCAATAATACATAAAATTACCCCGCCTTATTAAAATAAAATACAACTGATTTATTGGTATGTTTTAGTTCTAATTTATATTTTTACAGAACTATATAAAAAACCAGGAACCATATATTTTACCAGGCGGTAGAACCAAAGTAGTATGACCGGGGAGGTACCACCGCCGCAATATTTCTAGCGTGAAGCAGTATTTGCGTTTCCGTGGAAGGTTGGTTGCCGGCAGACTTGTATTTAAGGCGAACATCCTAGTCCTTCGGAGTAGCAACGCATCTGTGATCGACATCAGATAGAACACCTGTTCTGTATGAATGTGCTTACAGATTTCCATTGGGCAGTGGCCACATACTATCAGGTGGATTGCATGCTCGTTTGCTACTTCAGTCTGATAAATATATAAAAAGGCGAAATTCCAGAACAGTAAACTCAGTGGTTTTGACTATGCTTTGATCAACCATTAATTAGTTCCAGCTTTGATTTCCCGATTGACATAGTGATCGCCATATCGGTCTACCACTCTCTATATCGACCGGATTTGATTCCTGGTAAGGCGGAAATCGAAGTGTTAAATAACATAATTTAGATTTTCTGATTATGCCCAGTTTTTTGTTCTAAGAATTTATTTCCTGGGACTAAGATTTCCTTCCCTTCACTTCCTTTGCTTCACGCTAGAAATAGATGTGGCGGTGGTACCTCCCCGGTCGAACTATACTGGTTCTACCATCTTTAAAATGAGTAATTCTGAGAGGAGAATTATACCCAGTTTGTGGCTCTAGGCCATAGTCGTCTATGCCGAATAAGGCCGGAATGGCAGACTTTACACACTTTAGAGAACTTACAGATCTCTCTTGCGTATAATTTCAAAATGGCGTTTTCTTTCTCAGAAAAATCACATTAAACTCACTTTTCATGTAGGCAATAAAAGTTTGTACTTCATCGATTTTACTATATGATAGCTATTTATAGTATTTATTGGTTTCTAATGAACTAAAGTAAGTACACTAGAGATAACTAGTCTGTTAAGTGTATTTGTACTGATAAAGGGACACTGGACGTAAGCCGGTGGTCGTAATCTAGGCGCACATACATATATAACATGACTAATTTTATTGTTAAGCGAACTTGTAATACGTTTTGATACACTAGACTAAAGACAACAATCAAGATGGCGATTATAAAGTTCATTTTACAGTTTCACACATTCTTAAAACGCTTTTGTTAAATGTAATAAACATTTACTTTTATATTTTTCTAGCATAAAATCGACACTTTCAATTCGTTAGAAGGCTACGTTTACTACGTCTAGCTAGCGTTGTTAGTAGTGTCAAATATTTAACTCAATTTGTCGAAATTTTGACTTCGCTCATTTCTCTCTACTATAATTATATAACATGTGTAAAACCCGGCCAACTGTAAGTTGGAAAAGAAGGATACCGTATTAAAAGAGGAAAAAAAAACAGATTTGTTGAATGGGAGCCCCATTATTATATTTTTATCTGTTTTTGTTTTTGGTGTTAGCGGCAATAGAAAGGCATCAGGAAAATCTTAAGCTATCGCAGTTCACCAGATACAGCTTGGTGAGTGACAGACGGTCAGCGGAGACTTAGGTTGGCTACGGAACCCTAAAACATAAACTAATTAGTTATATCCTGAAGAGTTTATTGCCTTAAAGTCGTTAATTCCTGCTATTTTCGCCACCTACTAAGCGGCAGTATGTCAGCCATTAACTAATGATGTCAGAGTGTCGAGTGACGCGGCGTGCCCTGTTTTATAAGAGGATACACTATTTTTATTTGCATAGAATACAGAAACTATAGAAAGGATAAGTACTTTACGGGAAAAGTGGGAATGCTTAAGAATCGTAAACCTTTTTAAAATCTATGGTTAAGTGCAGGGCATATCGTGTAGAGCAGGTAAGTGAAAGTATCATGTCGTCCGGAAATTTTCCAGGATACAACGAGTTAGGCTCTTCATATTCAAAGTTGTATACTTTTGAAATTTTCTAATTTAATCCAAAACTGGTCCTCCTCAACTTAAATTTCATTTATTTTTGCTCTACGGACTTGATTTTGTTTAACTCTTTGTTTAACCAATTTCTATTTATCTACTCTATTTGATTCAGACGTAATAGTGATGAGAGTTGGATGACAGGAATGATCCCATGAGTACCAAATCCGTTGTACGAATGTACGGAACACTAACAAACATACATCGGACTTCTTCAAACACTCGAGTTAATCACAAAATTGCCTAACCATGTCATATTAGTTTATTTACTCGAATTTCTTTTACTTCAAAAGTTCAGCGTACTGAGGTCCAATAAGTTCTTGGAAGATGACTTTCAAAAAAATAATAAACCTGACAATGAAAAGGCATAACACATAAATTAGGTTACATGAAACCTTTGTATAATCTAATATCCGTGGTTCGACCAAGGCTTGTCTATGATCTGAACGGCCAAGCACTAACCTTCCTTCAGTAACTTAATTAATATTTTATCAATTGCCCATAACTACTCATAACCCACTTCAAGGAAAGACAAGTTTACTGTATCTTCAATGTTTATGTTGTCTTAAAATATTAATTTTTATAACTATCCACACACAGCCGACTATTTGCAAACAATTTTCAAAAATTTCTTTTAGTGTTTCTTATACGAACAGAGAATTTCCTCCCAAGCGGAGATCTCAAGCTTGTATTCAAGATTTATTGTGTCTTTAGGTAAATTCTAAATACTTTAAAGTAAAAAAGAAATTTTTCCAAGTGTTTTTATTGAAATTGAAGATTTGCCTAAACAATCAGATTTTAGCAATCGGATTTACAAGTTTTGGCATTGTATAACGGGGATATAGCAATGACAGTTTCAAGATAATAATTCTTTCATTATTTCTGAAATATATCAGAAATAGTTTGAAGGATAGAGCAAATTAAGCTTTTTCTAGGTGTTCCATCCTCGTCCTGAAAAATGGCAACGGTGGCTGACTTTATATTACTTCAAGCCGAATAGGTATTAATTAACAATCATACTTTTGTCGTGTGTTTGTTGTACATTATACATCTATTACATAAAAACTTACATCGTTGCAAACAGATTTATCAACTGTAATTATAGTAAAAGTACACAAAAACCGATGCGTCATCGGGAATATGAAACCGAATCGCTAACGGAAATTCGTAGAAGTAGGGAGCGCCGCGTGAAGGGTTTCATTTTAGTAATTACGTCGACAGTTCTGATTTTATTCTGTCGGCTTTTCGGTAGAGCCTATGCAAGTTTGAATCACATTTGATAGCTTTTATTATCTCTTGTTTTACTAGTATTTGTAGCTTTCATTAAAATATTTTCATCATTTAACTAGGTATATCATAGCTAAAAAAATATTTTACAACATAATTGGAATGTATCTCGATACGTGAGTGCCTTGAAGTAGTCGCGTTATTTAAGCTCGACCCCCCTTAAATTTATTAAAAAATTGTGACGTTCCCGTACAATATTGTATTTTGTCTGTTCTGTGAAATAATAAACCGGTTCAAAATATAATGATTCCATTAAACGAACGGCAGAGATATATTAAATTCCTGGTTATTATCTGAATACTTGCACAGTTACCCATGATGCAGAAATAAATACATATTTTTTTTTATTTCCAGGATTCTTCACACGTCCAGAACGAGCACAAACGACTTGAAACGCATGCGATCCGTACGATAGTACGAGGCCAAAGACCGCGGACGTTCGAGACACGTCCCCGAATCATACGACACGGTGACGTCATAACATGGCGTCCACCGACACATCGACCTCCAGCCAGATCACCGCCATAGCAGAAGACCACAAGCGTATCGTCGACGAAGCATTCCTCAATAAGTTGAAGGGCCTCGTCGAACGGTTGAGGCTTGACAATGCAACCTTGAAGAAGTCGCTCGACGTCGAGCGGAGCGAGGTTAGAGCGCTGAAAGCCCGACACGAAAGCACTATAAGGAACTTAAAGATTGAATTCAAAAAGAAAGAAGACTTCCTAGAGAAACAGCTTCGCACAGCTACGAAACCAGACGCGAATGAAAGCACAAATATAGGAAACAGCAAACTAGTCGAATTAAAACGATTAGCGACAGAAATTCAGTCTTTAAAGTCAGCGAATAAGGGTCTTCAAGAAAAACTCAAGGTATGTTTTGATTTTTTATATTTATTTATGCTCTACAAATCTAAATAACACAAACAAACTTCTATAATTCAATACTATCACACTGAAGACTTTAGTAAATGTTAATTAGTGTACTTTTCGAAATTTAAGCTTTATTTTACGAAATATGTGTAAAGAACATTCCACAATAAAACTAGAAGTAGCAATCGCTACTCCAATCATCATCACTATAAACATTTCCTTCAGATTTTTGGTATTTAGAGCTTTCCGTTCTTTATTGTCTCCATTGTAAATTGCTTTCTTGCGGCCTTTGTAGAGGGTGAATTCATCAGATTGCGACCAATATTGCAGTATACCACCTTGGTTTAGATGATGTAGTAAGTTATTAATCCTTGTCAGGTATGGACTCCCATATCGTAGTCCATAGACTATTGAAGATGGCACTGGACATTCTTCTACAGTGTGGAAAAGTGGTCTACCATCTTTCATATTCGATGGCTTTCGACTTATATATTGTGCGTCAGATTTGCGAAGCAAAACTGCATATTGAAACTGCCTTTGTACAATAACTTCCTTTATTTTTTGGTCGTTGAATACCTCCATACGGTCAATAACTGTTTCGTAATATTCTTCGCTTAAGCTTTTGTTGAAGATTCTCACATGACGGTTATGGACGCCAAAAGTTAAATTAGTGTTAATCAATTCTTTCCAAGTGCTGATGTCAGGTTTGAACCTAACGTATGCTATTGCTGAAGTGATGATACCCTGGAAGTGAAGTATATATTTAATTTAGTGATATGTCTTATATTGCTGTTAGGATAATGATATATTTAACAACTTACATCAATTGCACAGTCTACCACCAATGAATACACCATGATCATTAAAATTACCCATCTAAATACGGGACCCGAAAATTTAAAATCAACTGTCTGTCTTATGAAGCACTTAATTATATCCAAAGTAGTTTCAGAGTACGTTCTATTATCATTGATGTTCCATATTTTCTTTTCAACTTTGCGGATGAATAATGAAACAGATATTAAAAGTACAACATTAAACATAAATAACATAAGCATTTCTCTCGATATTAATTTTAATGTCGTCATAAAAGTGGATTGTTTAATAGATTTCTTGATTAAGAAACATAGTGCATCTTGTTCCAGTGGATAAGTTGTATCGATATAACCGTAGTAAGAGTTTTTAAGTATTCGAGAATTGAGTTCTAGATCAGTGTAACCATCTATCAAGTCAGCTGTAACTCCTGTGACTGTGCCATCTTGAAGCATATCACCAACTGTATTCCCATCTCGTGGAGGTAATGGCTTACAAGTAGCGTTTAAATACTTCATTACAGTCCTTGCTAAGTTTGAATTGCAATGGACTGGTCCAGTTTCATCCGATGTATAAATTTTCCTAAAAACACTTAAACGTAACTCACTGCCATAAAGATCATCGTATTGTCGTGCTAACAAACTGCTAATATCTTTTACGTTTGTAACATCTTTTACTTCGTCTTTAAAATGATTATAAGTAAACATTTTCAATTCACTAGACCAGACCAATATCACTGAATTCGTTAAGCTTCTAGTGAAAAGTAGTTGAAAGTGTCTCTTCATCGCGTAATAAAAGTAGCTATCCATCTTAATTGGAGTGTTGATCACAAAAATCACCGCACTTCTGGGTTTGAACACTCCAGTTCTCAATAAAGCATCTACGGAAAATTCACTTCCATCGATGGTCAAGTCCTCTGAAGTTATCACGTAAGCTGTTTGGCCATGTTTATTAATTTTGGGCTTCACTTTAGTTTTGTTTACATCTGGACAGCCGTTGAGAAGCATGACTGGGTATCCGTTATCATAGTTCTCGGTATATTTCAATATTCTGTTCTCAAAATATGTAAATTCACAAAACGTTATTGTAAAGAACCATTGCCGGAACGCGTTAAATATTTTCTGAACAACTTGATAAGCAAATTCAGCTTTGAAGGCAGTTTCGTTGTGGTAAGCGAATATTTCTGTCTCCAAAACATTTGATAAAATTGCAGGAGAATTATGAAGTAGAATAATAACTACACATAAAACGGCATGTGTCATTTTAGAACCTGCGTGCAACTTCAGAGAAGAGTTGTGTTGGACTGCGAAGTTTAAGGTCATTTTAGTATTAATAGGTGTTTGGAGCCATTAGTTGTGTGGTGTATACAATAGAAGCCCGTCAATTATAGAGGAAAGAAAATATTGGCATCGTTTAATTGTGTTGCCGGCGTTAAGCTCATCAGTGACCCGTTGCGTTAGAAGGGGCATGTTTTGATGTACGCTAAGGGTTTGTGTAACCTTTCCTGTGTATCATTAGAGCCAATACATGCATGAATTAATATTCCAGTACATATAATGTAAGAATAGGGTTCTGAGGAAGTTTTAAACCGAAATAAATGTGTAGGTATTTGGTGATTGTTGGGGTAGAGAAGTACGAATATTAGATGATTTGTGTTTGGATCAACCTTCGATTTTCAATTCGTGCTTTTATTGGCTATTATGTCATTTATAACTAATACGAAATGATTGATTTAAGTTCCTAAAAGGGGCTTCGAGCGCACGTTACTGAGTTGTTCTATGCGAGCTGAACATTAAATATGGTTATTTTCAAAAAATGTTTCTGATCTTTCTGTAAATAGTTTAGCTACGATTTCCATGTCCGTAGTTTCACTAGTGACTCTATGATTTTATATAACTTATCATTAGCTTGTGTTGTTTGACACACATTGCTTAAGTTTAATAATTTTTGACCGACAATTTTCAAATCCCATAAAACTATTACTTAAGCGATTACGACAAGTGTTAGTTACATATTAATCCGACAAGTGATGGTAATGTGTCAATTATAACTGTATTTCCAGTTACTGTGAAAGGGCCGTTAGTACCTGTTTTCTGATTATTGACATGTCTTATCAAATCAAAAGTTTATTTCATAAATTAATCACTTATTAAGCTGTCATTTACAGGAAGTTCGTGTGTATGCTAAATAAGTATGATGCAACTTTAGTTGCTTCAATAATTATGAGGAAATTTAATTAGCCCCAGATTCTGTACAAATAATCTGGAGTACTTATGATTGATTTCATAATTAGAACGTTGTAATCTCATAAGTACTTGTTTGACGACATTATCATAACCTACTACCTACTTATTTCATTTCGTTATCTTAAAAAGGTCAAACTAAATTGTTACGGCTGTTTTTACGAATTTTGTTAATATTACGACAATATGGGTATCAAATGAAAGCTAGTAAATTGATCTATCTAAAAATATATCTTATGATACTTTTACTTGGCTATTTTGAAAAAAAAAACTCATATAAGCGTTAAATATTGTGCACAAAAATTTCGTTTCGAGTCGGGTTATTTGTTTAATGTTTTTAACGATGTTACTAGTTTTCAAATTGTATTTTTAATTTTTCATACATTGTATTTACTTTTCGTTGTATTCATATACACATGCCTTCGTTCTAGGTTGCGCAGGCGGCGGAGTGCGCCCGCGCGGCTGAGTTGCGCGCGCAGGTGGCCAAACACGCAGCGCTTGAACAAGCCGCGCGGAGAGATGCGCGTGCGCAGTGTCACAAACTGGTGAGTAGAGCTTATATGATTACCGTCATAGTGCTTACTATAACGTTCTACCACCTTTCATAGATATAAAGTCCTACTATGAGTGCTATGAGTGTAGAAAGCGTTTATTTGGATCGCCAAAACTGTTAAGCACCCCTTATTGACTGCAATAGTTTCTTAGCTACACCACCTACAGCCGGCAACCATATAACTGCATTTATCCGGTGGTAGAACCAGTGTAGTTCGACCGGGAAGGTACCACCGTTACTCAAATTTCTAACGTGAAGCAGTTCTTACGTTTCTATGGAGAGGCGTGGTTGCCGGCTCTCTTGGGAGTAGCAACGCGTCTGTGATCAACTTCAGATAGAACCCCTGTTCTATATGAAGTTATTTACAGGTGTCTATGGGCGACAGATAGCACTTATTACGCGGACTACAGCCTTGTTTGCTAAGTTTGTCTGATGGAAAAAAACATAGTATCTATTAATAGTAACTATACTTACAGTTACAAATTAATAATTCTTTCGATTCATAAATAACGTAATTATTTCAGAATAAATGTAAACGATTAACGCAAATGACACATTAATCTCTTTATATAGTTCGTGGGTGTTTATAATGTTGTTGTTTGATTCAAAATGGAAGGATGGCCAATTTGTTGGATCGTATAAGGCTAGACCGCTTTGAATTGAGCTAGTGACATTTATATTTACCTCAAGACTCGCTTCTTAGTTTTTAACTTGTGTTCTAAATTTTCAAGGGTATGCTATATAAATAGAATTAATAATATGACAACTCGGTCGTTAAGCAGCTATCAATAATACACAGAGGGTTAGGGATTCGATAGTTTATAAGTAAAACTTTAATCATAATTCTATTATTATCTAACCGCGTTTACATTTTTTATGGTATGTATTTCGATTTATAGGTTAAATAAAATAATGAGCAAATGACCCGACAGCCAAAAACTTGAAAGAAATAGTACATTCATCATACGTTGTTAATATTGCTATTTGAGTGCTGCAGGTTACATACTTATAAACGCCTGGTAAAACCTTTATAGCAATACATTTTGCTGTTAGCTATCTTAAAAATTCAGGCGTCAGGTAAGTTCCATTACAAAGAAGTTCGTTTAATTAGTTAACAAGAATAGTGAATTAAATATTATTACGCCAATATGAGTGCGGTAGCTACAGCTTTATACAATGAAATGTTAGCTCGTTTGCTGTTTCAATACATATAAATAGTCAATAACTTAATTAGTATTAAGTAGGTAGTTAAGTGATTAAGGTAACCAATGTTAATACAGACTATTTCTTTATGTTTTTCTTTGTTTTCAGCTGGAGGAAATCAAATCGAAGGAGCGGGTGATTATACAACTGAAAAGAGAGGCGGCGAGGGCGGCAACGCAGCAAAATGATCAGGTATGTTATATGTAATGAAGTGTAAAGGCTTACAAATTATCTGCTTCACAATTTACATTACATTACCACCGAATCGGAACACTACCGCAACTGAGAAGATCTGGCAAGAATTACAGCGGGTTAGTCTTTTTCCGTCAATGGCAATTTAATTTCTAATTATTTATTCGTCAGAATCTATACTATGTACATATATGCCGTATACGGTATAGCTACAGTTTTAAATACATAAATAAACTGTGTATTACGCCTCAACGAGTGCGTAAAATTTTATAAATATAGATATTCGGCTTCCTTTTTTACCTTTTGTGTACGGAACCCTAAAAATAATCCCTCATCGGTTTACTAATCCTATAAGTTGATGCCTAATATAAATTAGAACGGGTTCATAATCAGGTATTAGCCTGTAACTTGATATTCAGTAAGGTTTCCAATTATCTTCGCTTCAACTGATGTTACAAAGCATCAAAATTAGTTTGAAAATTATTAGTACGCATAAACGTAAGATACTCAAGTTTATTAAACATATTTTGAGTTACATTAATACAAAATCTACGCTTAAAATAATACCAGAAATCTTTTTTAATATGTTTTTAAGACTAATTTCAACAATTAATCAAAAAAATCATGTGAACCCTCAATAGGCCTCCAAAAATTAATGCCCGCTGAAAATCAATGTTACTTTAAATATACTTATTATCAATACGTTTGTGGTATGGATATGGAATTTATTAGAAAACTAGTGGTGCCTTGCCGTTTCACCTGCGTTTCAACAAATCTTACTATCTTACTAATATGTATTATAAAGGCGAAAGTTTGTGAGAAGTATGTTTTGTTACTCTTTCACGGTAAAACTACTGATTGGATTTGAATGAAATTTGGCACACATATAGTTTATAGCCTGGATTAACACATAGGATACTTATTATTGTTTTAACGTGACCGAAGCGGGCGGAACCGCTATTCGCATTTACTTGCAAAGAAAGTTTGAGGAACTGAGAATATCAAGTAATCTACAATACATACAATTAAAACAAATGTCCAACAACTAAAATAAAAATATTTATTTAAACAAAACTAAAAGAAATATGTATATTACAGGCAAAACAAAGAGTCCAAATCGCTGCCTTGGGAGAGACCCTAGAATGCTAATCTAAAATATGTTTGTTTGCCAATTTTTTGTGAAATCCTACCAGAAATTTTATATGAAAGCGTAAAAAATACAAATACATCCTCACAAGCTTTCGCATTTATATGTACTCGTATGTATTTATATGTATTCATTATATGTATGTATTAATTAGTAGTTTGACCGGGGAAGTACCACTACCACATCTTTTTCTGGCGTGAAGCAGTTCTTGTATTTCGGTGGAAGGGTGTGGTCACCGGCTCACTTATAAATGTATGAGGCGACCATCTTAGTCCTCGGGAGTAGCAACGCAACTATGATCGACTTCAGATAGAACCCCTGTTTTATATGCAGTTGCTTACAGATGTTTATGGGAGGCAGTAACCAATTACCATCAGATGGGCTGCATGCTCGATTGTTACTTCGTTCTTATAAAATATATGGAAGATATTAATTCGTACGTACACATCTCGTGCCCCTAATAACATGACCGGTCACTATACTTAGGCCCATAATTATTTTATCCCAAAGGGATAATTGAATAAATTCGGGCAAATTTCGGGCATTCCCGCGGGCATTAGTCACAACTGGTTGAAATTGTTCATTAAAAAAAATATTATTAGGCATACAAAAATTAGGTAATTTTATAATTTAAATAATAATTCAGTCTACATAATTATATTTATTTTACCGGCCTTTAAAACATGTAATGTAGTAGCTTTAGATAAAGTTGATTGATTTTAATGTAATATATGCATGCATATCCGCCATTGGGACGCCTAGTCAGTAGGAAGTGGAACTCTTGACACGTATTCCTTTCCATTACCACCAATTATTGGACATTTGATTTGATTTGATTGGTTGACATGATGGTAAAAAGCAATTCAAGCCATGGCAAATTTTTTTAATGCTGCTAAAACATTAACATAAAATGCTGTTATTAGGCAGGTAAAAGTGTGGAGATGGTGCTCCCAGAGTCGGTTCTACCACCTTCAACTTGGTTGAGCGAAAGCCAAAATATGTAGTCATTATATAGTTATCATTTTATTTTATTTCTAAACTAAGAATAGTAAAGCAAACATCGCCTGAAGTCTTACGGTGAAAATTGCTTCTAAATTGTTTTAAATGTTTTACCATACGGTGTAAGGCTACCATGGGTTCAAAATTCCTCGGATTTATCGTATTATAGAATGACAGTTATAGTTTGTGGAAAGCGACTTTACGCAAGAGATTTGTGAAAGGATAAAAACGAAAAAAAAAACGAAATATAATCACTTTTCTGTCACTCTCACATCAGGAAGAATACTGAAGGGTCTATTCCACCACGTGCCATAACAGTGGATATTTATTAATTTTAAGCGATGCTGATATATTTACTGATCAATTAAGTAATACCAGTAACAAAAATATAAATGTCTCAGATTGATAAATAGAACAAGGGTAGGTAAGGAAATTATTTTTGAATCCAGAAGATTAAATGGTTCAACCGCAAATTTAAAAAACGCGGTATGTATGGTCGAAATTATTTGATTTTCGCGTCCAAGAACTTCTTTAAGGTGGGCAATAGTAAACAAAAAACATATCTGTACCTGATTTACTTTATAATTTTGAGCAGAAGTTTATCTAGATTCGTCTACTTCAAAATAAAATTCTTAATACAGAGATTAGAACTGTTTGTCCTGTTTAATTAATAATTTTAATGGTGACCTTAGTTCGGTGTCAAATTACTAGCCCTTAGGGGCTTCACACGATACGGCCATGCTACCAGGACTCATTTTTTGTTTAGGGATTCCATAGGAATTTGGTATAATTACAGTATTTGGTAACGAAGTTTTCTCAAGTTTTTATTAATATCTCAGATATTTTTACTCGGTATATTTTGGAAAGGTTATCTCAGATGTTGTTTAATAAGAGCCAATTTTGAAAAGCTTTTATTTTACTTGCAATGTTTGTAAGGAAGTGTGTTTAGGTCAAATCTTGCAAGCTGAATTTAACTCACTTCTCAGTGTCCGGTTGAGCTGGCATTTGGAATACTTATGTTCTGGTGACAATGTTATAATTTATAATCAATATTTTTGTTAATCCAAAATGACCGCTGCAAAAAAAGGCGGATTACATATTTTTTTACAATCCACCCTATATGGATATCAAATGAAAGGGCTTATACCAAGACCCGCCAAAGTATTAAGTGTTCATTAAAACGCACGTTTAATAAAGTAGGTCGTTAGATTTTTTTGTGTGGTTTGACCGTTGCACTGCGCAGTCACACCTGTTTCACATCTAAATGGTATGTAGGATAAGATAGAGATTTCTATGCGAGACCAATTTCAGGGGAACTCGTATTTTAGTGTAATTAATTGCTAATATAGAAGAAGCGTTGCGATACTTATTAAACTCCACTTCCTATTAAACGACTTTAGAGTCTTTACTACGAGTTTAGTTATTAGTTTATGTAAATCACAAATAATGCAAAGAGTTTAGTGCGTAATAATTGGTAGTGTTTTGTGTTGCGGTAAGAACCTCAAACAGCAAAACGAACTAGATATTTGAATCTACCACTAGTGCTTGTCAATGGTTTCTCCCCGCCACCGCAGTTTCGCCGTGATCACGATCCATGTGCTTGCGTCGAAATATAAGCAAAAAGAAATTCAAAAACCGCATATAATAAGTAGGTACCCGTAATATATATATTTATCAATTCTACGGTAATATCCGGTTATAATTATATAAACTACGAGTTCATTCATTGAACACAGGGATAATCATTATCGCTCACAGCAATCTAGGTATCTATTAGCACTTTGAGGTCCATTTCTGAACAGAGACCTCCCCTTGGGGTATTTTTTATATGACTGAAATAGCAAACGAGTATACAGTCAGGGCCGTCTTAGACTATGTTGGGGCCCTGGGCACACAAGAATCTGGGGCTCATCTGAAATGAAAAGAAATCAAAAATTTTGGTGTGGCAAAACAAAAAAACGATAATATGTAACCAAAACAAACCCGACAATATCTAACTTGTCGACAAAAAAAAACGACAGTATCTAATTCGACGACCAAAAAAAAAACGACAATATCGAACTTGATGACCAAAAAAAAAAGAATATCTAACTTGGTTGCCAAATCTTGTTTTGGCGTCCTCCAAATCTCTATGCGAGAAATAGTCGGTCTTTAGGGCCCTCTGAGGATGGGGGCCCTGGGCACTGGATAGAGTCCGTCCATAGGGCATACAGTGCGTCGAGCGTAAAGCAGTTTTTGCATTTCGCTGGGTGTCGTTCCGTGCTCACTTATATATGGACGACCATCTTAAACCTCAGGCATAGCAACGCAACTGTGATCGATTTCAGATATAAACCCCTGTTTTGAAGTAGCAAACGAGCATGCAGTCCACCTGATGGTAAGTGGTTACTGCCGCCCATGGACTTCTGAATGCAACTTCATATAGAAGTGGGGTTCTATCTGAAGTCTATCAAAGATGCGTTGCCACTCCTGAGGACTAGAATGGTCGCCTCATGTAGAAGTAAGTCGGCGACCACACCCTTCCACCGAAACGCAAGAACCGCTTCACGCAAATAGCTGCGGCGGTGGTACTTCCCCGGTCGAACAACACTGGTTCCACCTGGTAAATCCCCCGGTGTTTACAAATGTATAGGCTACACAACTTTTAATAATATGAAAAATGTACTATTATTATGAAAAAAAAACACAAGCTTCTAGCAAAGCATGACACTTGAAATAATGTATTTTATTTTTGGACAATGCAATGTACTGTCGACTTAAAACATAAATCTTATCAGTGTTTTACCATTTCGGTACCCAGGTTTCCTTTTACTGCTTCCTTTGAATCCGTAGAAACACCAGTTCGGCCGGTTTGTGCACCGCTGATTAATGTTAACAAAGAATTTGGCAAATCTAAATATTTTTTTTTATCCGGCGAAAAAGATGACAAAGATCTATATTCAATTTAACGCGAGTTTTTGTCAAAATAGTTCAGTAAATGTTTTACAATATATATATATTTGTAAGATTGTTCTATTTACTAGCTTTGATTTGATACCCATATTGTCGTAATGGTAAAAAATGATCCCTCCCCCCTGAACATATATAAAAATATATATATCTACGATAACCTCTTTCCTTTGGGAAGTCAGTGCAAAGTTTTGATATCCGACTATTATTGAATGGTTCTGTAAAGTTGAAAATGTGTATTTTCTCTTTATAATAGAAATACGTATAATCGTAAATAATATAAGTACCTATTAAAAGTTATTGCCAAGAAATATTAATTTTAGTGTAACTTTAGACTGTTTTTTGTATATCGTTATGAACAACAATTTCATTTGAAGCAGTCGGGTTTTTTGTTTTAACGTTTTTAACGATGTTACTAGTTATTCTTACTGTGTTATCACACTACTGCCTATGAGATGAACTACCACCGATTAACTAATGCTCCGCATAGATTATGTTAATCAGCGGTCGAGATACCGAGCCTCAGATATGTTCCCGCGATGGCAGTTTAGATAGCTTTGTATGCTTATAAATGCGCTTTGCTTACCAAAATATTGACACGTTAGAATATACAAGTACCTACTGCATAAGGCTACGTCTTGAAATCTAAAGGAGTTACATGTCCATTGAGATACATGTTGACTTAATTTGAATTTGATCTATTTATGAAATACTTGTAATAAAAGTATCTGTATTTTTACGTCTAAAATTACGATGTTTTCTTCTACTCTCATAATGTGGTGTCTGTCAACCTATTATTGTCCCACTACTGGGCGCGCGTCTTCGAGTTTTAGGCCATAGTACACCGCGCTGGCCAAGTGCGAATTGGTAGACTTCACACACCTTTAAAAACTCATTTTTATAGAGAACTCTCAGATGTACAGGTTTCCTCGCGACATTTTCCTTCACCGTAAAGTAGCGATAATTAAATTCTAATAAATTATAATGAGGTATAAATAACAAATACAGATAAAACTTTAAGATTAGCGTGTTTGTGAACTGAACCCAACATCTGTAGCATAAACCGACTTTTAACCGCTAGGCCATAATATACTATAGGCTTATTTTAGAATTTTAGAGAGACATATTTGTCTTTCTATGTACCTATATTGTTGAATGAATTTCTCATTTTTGGTATTAACGGCAGAACGACAAAATGAAAAGTAAAACTCAATATATTTGCAACTATTTTACTTATAAAACGATTTACTTAAATGAATTGTAATCTGTATGTTTATGTGTTTCAAGGAACGATGCTTATTCAAATTCTATCCAAAAGTAGACAAGAAAGCTGGTTATTGACCGTCTTGTAGATAAACATTACAGTTTATTACAGTATATTATCGCTGTATTTCACATTTTGTGGTTGAAGCTCAATGCAGTGTTGTTAAAATTGTATTCGTGATTTTATAGCTATCAACGACCGTTTCAAATTGTTTAATATTTTGATCTCGTTCATCATTATATTCACCATCTTAATACCTTTCCTTGTGTTTGTAGTATGACCATATTTTTTAAAGGAATAAAGTAACAAACGAGCATGCAGTCCACCTGGTGGTAAGTGGTAACTGCTACCATAGACATCTGTAAGCAATTTTAAATAGAGGTTCTATGTGAAATCGATCACAGTTGCGTTGCTACTCCCGAGGGCTAAGATGGTCGCCATATACATATACAAGTTTAATGAGCTGGCAACAACACTCTTCCATCGAAACGCAAGAACTGCTTTACGCTAGAAATTAGTGTGGCGGTGGTACTTCACCGGTCGAACTACATTGGTTCTACCACCTGGTACATAAAATGCCTCTATTACTCTCCATACTTGAGATATGTGCCCTTAGTACTATGAAATAATAATTCTGATATAAAACTAGATTAAATAACTTACACAAAAGATAAAGCATACTTTATTTTGACAGTAGATTCATATTTAAGCGCACTTACCAGATATTGTTTACGTGTCCATCAAGGTCTACGGATTCAGTAAGTTAGTTAAATATATTGCCTTCGTCTCGAAAACAAAGAGTTAGTAAAATATTTCTCGAAATGGAATATCTATGGTTAAATTTATAAATCGCGTTTTTGTTTACAGAAAGGGCTTTAAACTGAACTACATATGAGGTATCAGATTCCACGCGTCTCAAGTTATCACATGCGGGTTGTAACAAATCATTTAAATTAAGAGCTTATAAATAAAAAAGAAGTTAAATATAAAACTACTCGGCATGATTAGAAACTAGATAGGTACATCGTTAACGATAAATAATGATGATCAAAAACAACTAATGATATATTTTATTTAAGTTTAATATTAGTTTTCCTCAAGTAAAAGCTTTATAATGTATATTTTGTAGAATGGTCTATTTACTAGCTGGTACTTGATATATTGTAGCGATAATAAAAATTCATCCCTCTCCCCCCTTTTTCCCTATTTGTAAGCGCCATTTAAAAAAATATATAGCCTTTGTTACTCTTAAAATTGAGAAGATTTTAAATGATCTGTCATACGTCTTAATCCTTCAAGCCATTTGAGCTGTAGCGCGTGCCAAAGAAATGGACATTCATACAAACAAACGTACATAATATATAGGCGCAGTCTCGTAAAAAAGAATGTATCCACTGTGCTTAACAGTGTCATAAAAGTGACAGTTTTTTTTCAGCAATGATTTTCAGTCATGCAGCCAATTTGATCGAGAGAATTACAAATATTAAATCCATGGTGTCACTAGTTTATATCTTACCTACTTTCGTCTGCATTTTTAGTAAAGCGATCGTAAACTTTTTACAGACAGATTTATATTCCAGATACGTTATGCCTTCATATGCAACATTGTTGAGTTGTTAATGCATGTACGCTCCGTGTAGTTTGGTCGCGGAAATACCGTAGACTGCGTTATAACAACAGTATCTACTTACTGGCATGTATTTCAGGCAAAGTGCAAGCAATATTTGTTATAATATGGAAATAGCAAACGAATATGCAGTCCACTTGATGGTAGGTACCTCTGCCTGGGTATGAAATGAAATGTCTTTATTTTGTATGGGCTTACGAGAGCACTTACAAATTGTAATTTACAGTATTTTTTCTTATACTACTACCGGATAGGAAAATGACCTTAACTGAGAAGATCCGGCAAGAATCTCAGCGGGTTTGTCATTTTTCTTTGTAATATTTTGTATGTTTTTAACTAACTTGTTTATTACATGGGTAATAAAAGGCTAGCTCCAGTATGCTGCCTTACATTTGACTAATAATGTTTGGTTGTTTGGCAAGATACGTTACACTTTGACAATTAATTAACCATTTAAACTTATTATTTAGTCCCAAGCTGCTTTGTCTTCTGTGTATTCAGAATATGCTTTGCGGCAAAGTTTTATCTTAATCAATGCTTTGAATTTACTAATTGACAAATTTCTGATTTCCATAGGAAGTTTATTATAGAAGCGTATACATTAACCCATAAAAAAATTGTTAATTTTGTAAAGACGAGTAACATGTACAGGAGGATCGTGCTTGTTCTGTATCTGTTATCAACCCCAGATAAGACAATAAATTAAAATTCAGAGTCTTGGTTGAGGTTTATCATAGATTATTTGCTACCCCGGAGGACTAAGTTGGAACGCCTCCGAGAAGTACCTATACATTATGTCTTTTTTATTACACTCTTCAAAGCAGCACACAATGCGCTTAAGGATGTTGTTCTTAACCAGAAATAAGAGTGGTGACGGTGCATCTAGAGTCGAATCACAAATACTCCATACCACCTGTAAATACCTAATGCAAAACATTAACTGTAATTCAGGCATTAGAAATGTGTAATGAATAATTTCATACTTCCTTTTCGTGCTATGGGATAAGACGGAATCGGATAAAATTAGAAAAAATCTTCAAGCTTTCCATACGTGCTTTAATTTAAAATTCGATGTGTTTTATGCTCTTAGACCCAAGAAAGCTAATTTTCAATTGTCGTATTATAAATTTATATATTTATTTATATGCATTTAAATTACATTCATTATAGTGGCGATAATTCCCGTAGTTACATTATTTGAATAACCCGTTTGAACCGTATAAAAAGTAGAACTCTCTTATACATATGATATTATTGATTAATTAAATATGTCCATAGTTGCATGTGTTATTATGCGTAATTAGGACTATAATAATTATACTCTTTATGGTAAATGGGGGTTACTTTAATCATTTAACGTCAGATGGACGGCATGACCGCCATAAAACAGGTCGAATGGTTGCCTACCATAAGCCTACATACATTTTGTAATTATTCGTTATTTTCTAAGATTAATTAAACCACTCTATGACGTTTCAAACTATTAATCATTTAATAATAATTAATCCGTAAACTAATTTATGACTTTAGTATTCATTTACGTGTAAAGGGCTATCTATTAAATTAGGTAACACGAATTTCTTGAATGATTTTTTGATCTTTCCACAATCTTTTTCACAACTAGTCGCATTTGAGAGAACCCCCTCAAATAATTTTAGGAAATTCTATGATGAATGCCTGGAATTCGAATTGTACCATCGATTGAGAGGCATAGTTTCATCCATTCAGCTATCACTGCTCTATTAGAGTCGCTTAGGAAATACCAAGTTTGTCGTGGTGTTGGTACGTTTTAGTTCAATGCACCGAGATACACTATTTACAAATTGATCGTTTACGGTATTCTTTATAACATAGAATAGATAAAAGAACGTGTCCCAGTCGCATTATCGTGTATCGGTGTGGTCGCGTCGCGGCACTTGCCTCCGCTTGGTAGAGATAGAAGACAGAAAACAGAACGACCCGGGTTGCCGCGGAGTGCGCACGCGCGTTGCCATCTTGGATTCCGAGCTGTCAAATCTCCCGCGTTCCGTTTGAAAAACGTTCAAGAATAATAAATAGTGTTAAAACGTTCCGTTTACTTTAGTGCTTTTTTAATTTTTGTGTTGTTTACTTTTTTGTGTGATTTTTTTTATTTTAATAATTTTCCAATTAGACTGTGACTGTGCACGGTGACCGTTGAGTCGTGATCTAACGTTGCTGTGTTCGTATTTCGGATTTACTTTCTATCGTTGTAAGTACCTGTTTTATTGTTTACGTTTATCTCTCATTAGTGGAGAAAGCTGTTTCAGCAAAGTGAAGCAGATGAAGTGATCGAATTGGCACACTGTATAAATTGACTAAATTGCGGTTTTCTTGGTACATTAAGTTATGATCACTTTCATTATCTTTACGGTTATAAAATATATTATGAAAAAAAATAATCATAGAAAAAAGTAGACTTATCTACATAAGCGAGCTGAATGATGCCCTAAATATTTACATTACCGTAAAAATTGTCCTTGTAACATGTTGAGCAATTGAAATTCGTTTCAAATAAATTGTAATTAAAATATTATAACAACAACAACGTAAATTTAAATCACATCTTTATCTCAGCAATTATATGTAATAAATCAAATACGAAAAATATTTTATTGATAAAAATACCGGAATATTATATTATTGAATTTTAGTTTTAGTCTCTGTATATTTACTGGCTGTAAGGGATTGGACATTGATTTATTGTTTCTAAGACATTGAAAATGCAACACTATAAAAAGTTTAAAACAACAGATTGCATGTTATGAATTATAATCGTTTCTGAACGGAACATGTTGACTATCTAAATACTGGGAATGCAAGATATAAAAATATTTTTTTCAAATGTTTTATGGTAAATGCAAGCATCTAGAATACAAATTGGAAACTTATACGAAAGCAATAAATAAACCGGTAAAGTACGATCACACGTGTTCTGATTTCAAAAAATACGTATTCAACGTTCAAAAAATGTACATTTCCTAAAAATTGGACAGATAAAAACATAACGGATGTTTATTTCAATAGTTCTTAGATTCAATTGCTCAAATTGAAGTTCTTTGTTATTTATGAAACAGATGTTTCAGGAAGACTGGAAAACCTTTGTAAATGTTACGGTTAAATTATATTCTTTATTAAAGTAGATCCTACTATCGTTTTCGATATTGTAGTTGAAGATACTGAAGAGCTAATAAATATTATGAATAAAATATTTGTTAAAAATATATTAATTACGAGTATATCGAATATAAATATATAATTTGCTAGCTAATCCCGTTGTTCCACCCGTTTCGGTCATATTTACCTCGGAAATTGGTATCCTGAGTTATCTATATAAATCTATATTATAATCTGTGTGCCAAATTTCAGCGAAATCCGACAAGTAGTTTTTGCGTGAAAAAGTAACAAACATACATGTTCCTCACAAAAACTTGTATTTGAGGCGAACAGAGCGAGTCCTCGGGAGTAGCAACGCATCTGTGATCGACTTCAGATAGAACACTTGTTCTGTATTAAATTGCTTATAGATCTCCATGAACGGCAGTAACCACTTACGATCAGGTGTACTGCATGTTCGTTTGTTGCTTAAATCTTATAAAAATGTAAAGTAACGCAAGAATTGTGTTATTAGAATCTTAGAATCGCAGCGCTGTTACGATCGAAATACCGGTTTTACCATCTTTGGATTTGTAGACCTACTTATTAACCAAATTAAAGTTTACAAATAAACATTGCGACACAGTTAATGTTATAACCATTTATTATTTTTAATTACGAAATAGTCTGCCTTTAGGCTCGGCCTATCATTACCTCATGACACGCACGCAGGCAGTGTATCGTTTCTTTTTGAATATTTAACCAGTCATTATATTTAATTTTCTCAATAATAGCGCTCTGGTCCAATAATGAGGGTTCGATTAATCACCGGAAATGATAAGCGTGGGTTTTTGGACTTAATTTAAGTTATTTTACCTCTACTGGCACTCTTGGAGTACATTCCTCAATTTGTTTATGATTATTTTGTTTCATCGAATAATATGTTTTAAGACCTTAAGGATAGATGTACAGTTCAATAGAATTACTACTGATATACCCTTTTATAAAAAAATAAGTCGGTTAAGAACAATAAAATAATAAAAAACACTAACATAAAATTAAATATAATTTAAAATAAAAAATATTATTCTAAAAAAAAATATTTTTGCATCAAATTATTTTCTAATCAACAAGCCTTACACCATTTGCATTCCTAAGCAACGTAGCTAAGATTGTATTTATGAATGTTTTTTTTATGAATTTAGCAAAGTTACTTGTCATTTTCTCGTAGACGCAAATCAATTATTTGTATAGACGAGAGCTACATGACTCTACCTTTCAAAATGTGTTTATATCGTACTTCGAGTGTAGACTAGGCACTTGTTTCCCAACAACATACATATTCACGACCGTCAAAGGAATTGTAAATTGGCCCCAGTGGCCCTTAATTAGGCCATTGTACATGAACTGAAGTTTGCAAACTGCCGTTCAATTTATCTTCGTTACCGCGTTATGATCGCCTCTTTTGCAAGTATAACCACACTTTTAAGAGTGAACTTTAAATAAAATCTTTAGATAGTAACATTAAGGTATTGCATACAGTATTTTCGTCGAAGTATTGTGAATAGATGTAAAGCAAGTATTTACATTATTTTGTAATTTAGATGATTGTCTAGCCAGGTATCAAACCCGGATCCTTATGAGTAAAACCATACTGATGTGGTTGGAATCAGTCATCCATCGGTAGTGGTCGTAATTTGTTTTTTTGTATTCTGTTCAGAAAAAATCTTTTGATACCATGATATGTTTAAGATGCATAAAAAAGCCGACCAAGTGCGTACCAGTATCTATATCTATAAAATTTGTAAAAAAATCACGTTTCTTGTATAGGAGCCCCTCTTTAACTTTTATTCTGTTTTTAGCATTTGTTGTTACGGCGGTAACACAAATACATCATGTGTGAAAATTTCAACTCTCTAGATATCACCGTTCATGAGATACAGCCTCGTGGCAGACAGACCCGAATCCTTATGAGTAAAACCATAATGATGTGGTTAGGATGAGTTATCCAACGGTGGTTATCATGATCAACTTTTACTTGTTCAGGGTTTCTCGTCAAGCCATTATTGACCTGCTGGGAACGGGTCTTCTCTCAGAGTGAGAGAGTTTTAGGCCATAATCCACCGCGCTGGCCAAGTGCGAATTGGTAGAGTTCAGGGTTTATTTTTACATATTTTAGCACCTCTTGAGGGTCCATTTTAATATGTTATGGATACTCACGATATGCGGCTTAAGAATTTTAATTTTGCCGATTTATGAGATACAGCCTCGTGGCAGACAGACGGACAGGACAACAGAGTCTTAGTAATGGGACTCTATTACTAAAACTTTTTATCCTCGGGGTCCTAAATCCTAAAAAACAATACAACTCTATAAACTTACAGTATTATTTCACTTGTTCTTATTTAAAACAATTGAGTTTACATATAATAATACTACTAAGTGTTTAGCAAGGTAAAGTGACGACGGCACGTGCCGTGTGCTATCAATGGTTACATAAATAAAAAGTAATTTACGTAATCAATTGCACAATTTCAGTTGAAATGTACAATAATTACGTGAAAATGTTTTTTTTAACATTTTCAAAAAGGAGTACCTACTGCGGAAGAAATTTTGCTTGGTGTACTACTTTTTGAATGATAAATTTATATTTTGTTACAGAATTTGCTTTTTACTAACCAATTCCTTTTTAGATAAGAAGCAGATAGTTTTTAAGATTTGCGTTATATAAACATGATTAAGATGACAGTTATTCTGAATTTTTGCGAAAATCTGTCCCAAAAAAGTAAGATGAATGAGCTTTATTTCATTCTCATTTATTTATTTGTTATTCCTATAGTTATTTATTTTTTGTAAGTCATGTTGGCAACTATTTATATACCAAGTGATTCACAAATTGTTACATATTGTAGTGAAAACTGTAATCATAATAATACAATTTTTGCCAAAATTTGTACCAAAACAGGAAGATCAATGAGTTAATCATTTTCATTTATCTATTTGTATTTATTTATATTCTTTCATTTATTGGTAATTGAAAACTGTTCACAGAACTTTCACAAATAACATACACATTAATAAATTATTCACAGAAAGTTACATATTGTAGTGAAAAGTATCATAATAATGGTGCTTGATTATCAATGCAAGTCATTTCAAAGTTCATTTATTATCGGCACACGTAACACGTTTCTAGATGAGTGCTATTGAATAATGGGGGTTCATCCGGAGTTAGTTGCATCTCGATTTACCGGTCTTTGTAGTCAGCGCGTCTGTAGTGAAGGGACATGACTGACATTGTTTTGTATCGGATATTTTATACCTCTTATTAATATTGAAGTAGCAAACGAGCATCTTACATCTCACCTTATGTTAAGTGACCACTGCCGCCCATGGACATATATAATCAGCCCTAGGTAAGATAAACATAAACGCTTTCTACACTCATAGCCCCACAGTAGGATTTTCTCCTGTGTCGCGGGTGCCATGGACACACAAAGAAGAATACACAAACATAAGACAAATGATGAGTTTAGATTTCTGTTCTGGGTCTGGGACCCAGAACAGAAATCTAAACTCATCATTTAAGGAAGCCCCGACTGTATTTAAGGATTTTCCTAAATAAATACATTTTTATTTTTTATTCTATTTTTAAACACTTCTGTCTGGCCGGGGATCGAACCCGGGGCCCACTGCGTGTTAGATCGGTATGGTGACCGCTCCGCCACGCGGGTCGTCATCGTCAAGATCAGGCATATATGACATCAGTTGACAGGGTTGGCAACAGTTACATTGCTACTCCTTAGTTGATGAGGCGGAGTCCCTAACTAGTGTAGCTAAGGGTAACTGCACCGAAATAAAACTCTAGACTTGATAGATAAGGCTGGTATATTGTAGACCGTAATTAAAAAGAGTAGCGTGCGGTCGCTTTTATGCTATCGGGACGACTGGTCAGCTGCTGGCCGTGGAGTGCGCTCCCCGCTCCGTCGCCCTGGTGAGGTTGGTGGAGGACGGTGCGCCCCGCATCCCGCACCCCGCGCCGCAAGCGCAGGGCCGTGGCGCGTTCATACTCCCCGCCTTGAAGTCTCTTCAACACTTGATGATGATGATAGTGGGAGAGGGCATATCATTGTATATGCCCTGCGGATGACACCTCTGCGCGTCTGGATCTCGGCTACTCTCGCAATTCCATCAGTTCCGGGTAGTAGCCGTGTGATGCGCCCCAGAAGCCATTGAAGTGGTGGTGTGGTCTTGTCCTTAACCAAGACTAAGGCACCAACCGTTAGTTCTCCTGTTGATCGCCTCCACTTGGCCTTCTGTTGAAGCCACAAAACATATTCATTAGAGAAACGAGTCCAGAAGTGTTGTTTCAGCATCTCTATACGCTGAAAACGCTGCAGGCTATTTATATTTTGGCTAGTTATGTTCTGATGCGGCAAAGCTATCAGAGATCGTCCAATAAGGAAATGAGCTGGAGTGAGAGGTGAAAAATCTAATGGATCATTGGAAAGGGGAGTAAGTGGGCGAGAATTAAGAATTGCTTCTATTTGAATTAAACAAGTAGCCATTTCTTCGAAGGTAAGATTGGTTAAAGTTAAGGTTCGTTTCAAGTGATGTTTGACGGATTTAACAGCTGACTCCCACAAGCCCCCAAAATGAGGAGTGTAGGCGGGAATAAATTGAAAATTTATACCTTTCTCAAGACATCCGCTAAGTAGATCCTGCGAAAGAAGTTTTGACAATTCGTTAAATGCACCGACAAAGGTTGTTCCATTGTCAGAGAACATGCTACGCGGCTTTCCCCTTCGAGCCATGAATCGATCGAGAGCGGCTAAGAAAGCTTCTTTCGTTAAGTCCGAAACCAGCTCTAGGTGAACGGCTCGTGTGGCTAAACAAACAAAGACACAAATAAAACATTTAATTAATTGGCATCCTCTACCCCTACGGCTAGCTATCATAATTGGCCCGGCGTAATCTACACCCGTATCTAAAAATGGAAATTCAAGATGCAATCGCTCCTTCGGTAGGTCTCCCATGATGGGTTGGATGGTTTCCCCCTTTATCCGACTACATTTAATGCACGACCGAGTAATTTTCCTAGCGAGATTTCTACCACCTAAAACCCAGTAGTTATGTCTAACAGTAGCAAGTAGTAGTTGTGGACCCGCATGTAGGAGTGTCTTATGAAGCATGTCAAAAATAAGGTTACTCAAACGATGTTTACTGCAAAGAAGAACAGGGTGTTTAACATTGTAATCGTAAAATGAGTTGCTAAGTCTGCCCCCCACACGAATAATATCATTTGAGTCCATAAAGGGCGAAAGACATAAGAGCCTATTTTTACTGGACAATGGTTTACCGGCTTTAAGATTATGATATTCTTCGGGAAAGGAATGTTTTTGAGCTATTTTAATAAGACAATTAGTGGCATTATTAAGATCTGACAACACTAAAGGACCTGATGAACATTTAACTTTACGACACTTATTTATAAATTTTAAAATATAAGCAGTAACACGTTGTAACTTCGTAAAGCTAGAGAACTTATTAATAAGGAAATAAATAGATTGATTTTCGTCTATAGTGAAAAAAGATTGTCGAAGCTCCGGTAAAATTATATTTTCTGTAGAATGAGGAAAGGTTGGCCAATACGAGGAATTTAATTTTAAAAAATCTGGCCCTGACCACCAAAGAGACGATTCTCCTATGCGGTCAGCACTGATGCCTCGCGATGCAAGGTCAGCGGGATTGTCATGGGAAGGAACATAACGCCACGTATTATTACCAAAATCTTCCCGAACTTCACAGACGCGATGGCGCACAAACGGTTTAAGCTGGGTAGGTGAAGTGGAGAGCCAACCCAGAACAATAGTGGAGTCACACCAAAACACGAAATTACTAATATTAACAGTAAGTGATTTGGAAACTTTCAAACATAAGCGTGCTCCCAACAATGCACCGCATAACTCAAGCCGCGGTACAGTGGTAGTCTTAAGAGGCGCAACCTTACTCTTAGCAGCCAACAGATTAACACTGATTGCCCCATTACTATTAACCGAGCGAACGTAAACACATGCTCCGTATGCCTTTTCTGATGCGTCTGTAAATGTGTGCAACTGTACGTCAACCGGAGCGTCGCATAAAACCCACCTCGGAATTTGCAAATTACTTAGATAAGGCAAAGTGCATTGAAACTTAGACCATCTTTTTTGTACGTGGTCGGATATGCATTCGTCCCATGAATATTTATTTATCCACAGTTCTTGCATGATAATTTTGGCTTCTACTATACATGGAACAACAAGACCAAGAGGGTCAAAAATTTGTGCAATGGTGGATAAGATGTGACGCTTGGTTACATTATTGTTTGTAGAAATATTGATAATAAATGAGAATGAATCTTCAAAACATTTCCAATTAAGTCCTAAAGTTTTTGAAAGTTCATTGTAACTCAAGTTTACTAAGTCAGTGTGTTGTGTATCACGAGTAATGTTTTGTAAAATTTCTGTAGAGTTAGAATGCCACTTCCTTAAGTTAAGTTGTGCTGATTGTAAAGTAGATGCTACACCATAACATAATTGAAGTGCGTCATTAATTGTTGAACTACCTGAGAGAAAATCATCTACATAAAAATCATGTAAAATTGACTCTTTAATATTACTATCATTACATTGTTGAGCTAATTGGACTAGGCATCTAGTTGCCAAATAAGGTGCTGAAGCAGTTCCGTATGTCACTGTATTCAGTGTGTAAGTTTTAAGAGGCTGTGTAGCATCGGATCGCCACAAAACTAATTGTAATAGTCGTTGGTCGTCCGCTATACGAATAAACCTATACATTTTCTCAATATCCGCTGTAACTACGTATTTATGTTGGCGAAAACGAAGTAAAATAGATAGCAAGTCGTCTTGGACTGTTGGGCCGACCATCTGTAAATCATTAAAGGATTTACCGGACGTTGTAACAGCAGATGCGTCGAAAACAACTCTTAATTTCGTGGTGGTGCTTGATTCTCTCATGACACCATGATGAGG
>DWNE01000383.1:0-30541 GCA_018249875.1 Cecropterus toxeus | reverse complement strand
CCTGAGATAAGCGCGTTCAACCAAACTCTTCAGCTTCAGGGTTTCAATCATAAGATTGTCATCATGAAAGCGAGTAGTTCTTATTTTTGTAAGGTTAAATAATTATATATTAGAATTTAATGATCATCTGCTCTTATGACAAACAATATTGAGGACTCCTACAAACCGGGGAGCTCTATATACAAATATGTTCTGAAATCCATCCACATTTATTGTTAGCCATCTAATTTCTAATTTAATAATAATAAACATTTCTAATTTCCTCCTGTCAGAAGTTACACAGACTTGTGTCGTTCACTGTTTACGGGTGGAACAGACATATAATACAATTATATTCACTATTATACGTCCGGTAATATGCAAGATCGCGCGTGATATTACATAGTAATATTGACACCACCACATAATTGAAAATAAAAACCTGTGAATCATTACGTTTTAATATAAAACCATCATAGTGCGAGTCGGACTCGCGCACGCAAGGTTCCGTACCATAATCTATAAAGAAACGGCAAATAAATCACGGTTGTTGTATGAGAGCTCCCCATAAATATTTGTTTAGTATTTTTTTTATAGTTGCAATAGAAATACATCATGTGTGTAATTTTCAATTGTATAGCTATAACGATTCATGAGATACATCTTGGTGTTAGACAGGCCCGATGAACAGACTGTCAGACGGCCATCAGAGTATTAGTAATAGGGTCCCATTTCTACCCTTTGGATACGGACTCCTAAAAAAGTAAGCTAGGAAGAGACATAATACAATTTAACAATTTCTTACCAATAATGGCAATGGTGCAGCGCGCATTCGCTGCACTGCTGCATGGAGACGCCTAAGCTGCTGCAGACTGTCGTCCAGAACGCCTGGACTGTGCGGCGTTACGCTTATGGTGGGCACCTGGAATTTTTTATATATTGTTTATGAAACTGAACTTGTAACACCAAATAATTATGGAGCTTTCTGCGTCTATTGTTGTACATATAAGGGACCTTTACAGGTGGTAAAACTGTTACAAAAGTTTCATAGTATATGTAGAGATTCTTGACGGATATTCTCAATGTAAAGCTGTTGTGTCCAGGTGTTTTTTACATCACGGCGTTAGCAAGTATGCAGTTCAGCTGACGGTAACTAACCAGTACTACCCATAGACAGTAACCGGCGAGTTTACTTTCATATAAAACAATCATCTTAGTCCCGGGAGTAGCAACGCATCTGGTATTGACTTCAGATAGAACCCCTGTTCTATAAGAACGTTACAGATGTCCTTAGGCGATAGTGGCAACTTACCACCAGGTCGACTGCATGCTCATTTGCTACTCCAATCTGATAAAATAAATGGTTCCTCGTAACAATCATCGCTAAGGTTCTAAACCATATCGACGCCAGAAAGCAATTTTGTCGTGTCTCAAAAATGTACCTTTAAAAAAAATAATTATCTTTCATTTTTCTTTTGATGATTTACTAGTATATTATTTTGTAAATATCGTAACTCAAACTATGCCATGAAACTATTTTAAAATTAGTGTCATTAATTTTACGTATATAACAAAAAATGGTATGTTTTCGAGATACGACAAAATCGCTTTCCTGCGTTGATATGTTAAATCCTAAACTTTAAGTTTTATCATATTGCTCTCATACAATACACGGAAACGTAAACGGTGACCGTTTCGAGGAAAATAATAAACTCGTACTACTGACACAGATCACATAACTCGAAACTAGAGAACTAATTCCAAATAATCAAAAGCTATTGATTACAATTAAACAATGGGCATATTACGTCATAGAAAATACGCCGACCTAAATACTTACCTCTGATACGAGCTAATAAAACCACTGCCAGTTGAATGGCAGCTAATTTATTTGATTCTAATCAGTTGTTATAAACCCTATTAGTCCTACGTTAAATTAAAGTGGGTTCACGGAAACGGCAAACAATATTGATATTTTGAATGTATTTCAGCTGTATCGATTCTATCGAACTTTTACTGAAAGTCAATTATTATAGTACGAGATTCCGCTGCAAAATCTCTACGTTCAAAACGTATTGAATTTAATCGACATTAATTATTTAATTAATACGACATTAATTAAATAATTAATGTCGTTGTACTTAATCAGGGCAATAAATTAATTCATTTCTATAGTCCTCCCTTCAGTCGTTTGAGCTATTAATATTCCCCAAGCACGAAATTAAGGCACCAAATTATAGCAGCTCACGGAATACGCCAGTTGCTAGCTCACACTCGTATATAATCTACGTGCGTGAAAGCTCGCGTCACGTCTAGCACAATATATTATTCTCGGTGGTGTTATATTCCACGAACGTATGAAATAAAGTCACCAATGACCTGTAGACTAATAGACGGCGTGTCTACTTCAGACGCCAAGAAATATAAGTTGGGATTAGTTTCTTATTACGGCAGTTATACTGAGGTCATCGCTAATGCAAGATGGCAAATCCTTCATTTTCAGTAATGGAATTCAAAGCGCTGATGGATGGATAGACTTCGTGAAAGATGGTAGAACGAGTATGGATCGAGTGGGGTTATCACCGCCACACCTTTTTCATAAATATGAAGTAGCAAACGAGCAAGCAGCCCATGGTAACTCGATGGTAAGTGGTTACTGCCGCCCATGGATATTTGTAAGCAACTCATATACAACAGGGGTTCTATATGAAGTCTATCACAGATGCGTTGCTACTCCTGAGGACTGAGATGGTCGCCTCATATAAAAGTGAGCCAGTAATCACACTCTTCCACAGAAACGCAAGAACTGCTTCGCGCTAGAAATGTTTCACCTATCTCTTATATGAATCAGTTCTTGCGTGTGTTGCCAGCTCACTTTCATATGAGGCGACATGTAAATCCCCGGGAGTATCAATGATTATAGTAATGAGTATAGTATCTGTGATTAACTTAAGGAAGAACCCCTATTCTATATGGAGTAGCTTATTCAATGGGCTAATCTAATCATTCAACATCAGTGCATCACCTGAGCCCTGGCGGCGGCCATGATGGGCGGCGGCGTGGCCCGCGCCACGTGCTCCGTCACCTCGTCCTCGCTGCTGTCCGACCGCGAGTCCGAACTGCCGCCGCCCTCGTCTGCGAACAAACAAACATTTAATTAAACAAATGTTCAAGCTAAAAAAGTTCATGTCACGTTGAGCTGTAGGTCCCATAATAAAGTAATTTCATATAAAGTTGAGCTGTCGGTCCCGTTTATTTCTTGGGTAGTTACTACGAATAATCTAGCCAACTACGAGGTGGTAGAACCACTGTATTTCAAACGAGGAGATACCACAGCCTCGAAGTACATCGAGGCATCTAGCCTGAAGCAGTTTTTGCGTTTTGGTAGAAGGTATGATTTCCGGCTCATATTCATATGGACCTTAATATGGAGCCAAAAATCACTTCACGAAAATAAATTAAAAAAATACAAAAATCCAAAATAAAACGAAAAGCCTTACCTACACAGTTAAGATACAGCAATAAAAACAATAAAAGTGTTGACAAAATTGGAAGATACTTTTAAATTAAAGAAAAACGATAGTATACAAGGCTTATTTACAACCAGCCATCATTACTACAAACACAAATACAACTACTACAAATCGCCTAACAAACGCCTAACAAACAAACAACAGTTCACGAAACAAACTTTCGTCGCTAGACTGTCATTACACAAAGAGTAGCTCGCAGAATCTGAACAAACAAGTGCCATTTCCACAGATAACTCTGAGTTGACTAGTTTAATAGAATTCCGGATTCAAAGTTCATATTCCGTAATACAGTGTTAATAAAACTCTATGACGTTTGAATGTCGGTAATGAATAGCATCTACATGCTCGGGACATCTTACCTACCGGACTCTCATAGGGCGGTAGGACAAGGATATTCGGGCCTCGAGGTACCCTCTTTACCCGGACAATTCTCAAGGAGACTTAGTACCTCCCGGATCCTCAACATTTATACACAATAATACAATGTTTATTGAACATTGTAATATAATTTTAAAAAATGTTAAAGATATTACACCATTCCCACTGTTTAGTGGGAGGTTCGGACTTCGTGCGTCGTTCCCTGACGAGCAGATGGCCTGGGGTTAGACCAGGCTTGAATAGCACCTGTCTCTTCACGGGGATTTCATGGACCTATTCCAAAATCCAACGTTATTCAAAGGTGGTACAACTCTTTGTGGTTCGACTCCGTAAGCACCACCGCCACAACTATTTCTGCCAAATAAGAGCAGTGCTATGCATTGCTGTATTCTTGTTAATTGAAGATTGTGGTAAGGATAATATCGCATGCTTATTGGAATGCAGACTTAACTCAAAAAGAACGATTTTTGGGGTATCGCAAAAGAAGATCTTGCAATTAGACCTTTTCGTACTAGTTGATGAATAAAATTAACAATTTATTAACGTTGTCATTGTGTTCACACATGCTGTTTCTCATTAAGTATTGAGGTTTTTTTAATATCATAAAACTAAAAAAAATTGAAATAGAGCGCGATCAAAGGCTATGCGCTTGACGTGCTCTTAAATTAATTAACAAATAACTTTACGTCTATAAAAATACGTAACATTATTTTACTAATCCATGATTACGAACCAACACATAGGTTAAAAAAATAGGTTAAATAGAAATTTGCTGTATTGTCGTTCTACCACATGAAAAAAAACAGAGGCAATGATACAAGTTATAGCATAACTTACATCATTAAGAGAGATGTGCATAAATCCATAATACCTCGCAATCTCCGGCGGGATGTTATCCGCAAGAAGCAATCGACAAGCGGAAACTAATCTGTTTTCAATCTAAACATTTAAATTAAATTAACGTATATGGTATTTTATTAGCACAGATATTCGTATAGGTATACATAGTGAGAGTACATACATGAGAAGTTTGAATAAGGTCTCGTCGTATGTTTTTAAACATAATAATTTTGGAAAATAGGCAACGCACACAAAAAAGGTCATCATTAGCCACTATACTTTTTAGGGTTCCGTAGACAAATGGCAAAAATCGAATCCCTTATAGATTCGTCATGTCTGTCCGTCCGTCTGTCACAACCATTTTATTCGGAAACTATTTAAAAACTGCTATTTAAAATCTATCATCATCCGTACACATAATAATCCAATGGTAAAGTCAACTGTCACAAAGCACTAGCCGGGAACAGGAAATTGGCTCCAGTCGGATGTGCATATCCACGAAGTAACGACTAGAGCGGATGTCGTCGTGTTAATCGATCGTGCTACTATGAAGAAGACGCGTGTGAGACGATACACAGTATTCCCTTTAATACAATTTTGATATTTGATAGTGAAGGGGCGGAGGGCAATTTAAAAATGGACTCGACACGACTTTGACACTTTCCCTTTGGGTTGTAATGTGAAAGCTAATGTATTTCGAGCATGACTCTCCTTCTGACGCAGTCGGGTCTGGTCTGACTCAGCCAAAAAATATTCATGGGGGGCATAAAAATCATCTTCATATGACTGAGTGGCACTCGAGGACTGATCCACACCGATCTTTCTATATAGATACAGGGGACTACCGTTATAAAATTTAAAAAAATAGAATTTAAATTTTTTCTTTCCCTTGAAAAAAATGACCTAAATTTATTTAATAAAAATCTAAGCAGTCATTTGCATTAGAGCATGACTTTTTTAAGACGACATAATAGCTCTCCATCAAGAAGCCGTCAAATGGTCTTTTCCCGACAAAATAAGTCTACCCAATTTATCCCTTATCCGAGTCGCTAGTCCCAAAAAGATGGTTCATTCAATTCAATTCACGAAAGCATTACCAGCGATTGCATTCATTTCGCTAATGTGCGCCATTTAGCAACGCAAACGAGACAGCCCCCACTCGACTTCCTTGACGCTGAGCATGACCCACTTACAACGGTCAAGGGTACGCCGCGCACCCCAAAATCCGACAAGCATGACCAGCGGATGAAGACCTCCGTCAAATGTAATAAAACAGCGATATGGATATGAGCAACGTGCGATACGACAGAAAAAATCCGGCCAAGTGCGAGTCAGACTCGCGCACGAAGGGTTCCATACCAATATAAAAAAACGTAATGAGTGCCATCTAACACGTTGAAGTCGAGTCAATAAAATCACGTTTGTTGTATGGGAGCTGCTCCCCCCCTCCTCCCCTCAAATATTTATTTTATTCTTTCTAGCTATCACCCGTTACGAGATACAGCTTGTTGCCAGACAAATTCACAGACGAACAGCGCAATCTTAGTAATAGGGTTCAGTTTTACCTTTTGGGTACGAAACCTTTAAAACATGAAATGTATATTCTAATTCGAAATATTTCGTTGGACTTTATTTTTGTTTAAAATTCCTCAATTTTTAAGGTAGTGAAAAGTATTTATATCTAGTCTCTATCTATTCATATTTAGTATCTACTGGAGTGAATTATAAAACATTATTTTGAATTCGAAAATTTCAAGGTCAGATTATTTTGACGGATGTTTTGCTTGATATTAGTAGAAGACTTCCTGGATTACTTGTACAGATTATTAGAACAGATTACTTATCGAACTCTTAGCATTCTTATGATAAAATTGTATTTGCATAATGCCCTTTATAAAATTAAAAAATACACACTCTCTAGTTATTATAAAACGTGAATCCAATCTATGTTTCCTTGTATGAAAACATATTTTTTTTAACAAAAAATAGAGACCGACTTCAATGTCACCAAAAAAAGAGAGTAATTTAAATATTTGCTTTCTTACATACACAATTCATAATCCCAAAGTTGGAAGTTTCTTGAGAACCTCCTCCTTTATGAAGTCGGTTAAAAGAACATCCTGACTATATTATACTTAATTTATGCTGTTTTTATTTGACATTTTAGTTTCTAGTGTATATTAAGTTTTCAAAACCTAAAAGTGTCAAAATTGAAACGAAAGTACAAAGAGCTTGCAACTATCGCGAATGTCAAGTGAAAAGTCATACAAAACTCTGAATGCCGACGCTACTCTTCTGTCAAGTGTTAAATGAATCTCTAACAAAATTGAATCAGAATTCAAAACGTTTCATGGGTCGAGAGAACGGAACACTCCGTCTTTATGTTGCTTCCGTTAGTGTCGCTCTATTCTAGTTTATGGAACAATTGTTCAAACGAAATGTGTTTGTCCTATCTATGTGGGTCGTGGTCTGAAAGTTTGTTTGAAAGCTCTGTTAACCGTATATCACTTTGCAAGTTTGAACAAAAGATAATCAAGTATCCAATTTTTACTCATAACAGTATTTTATAAGTACTATGATATAAAATATGTAGCGCTTATATAAAATAGTCACCTCATATATAATATGAGGTGACTATTTTAGTTTCAGAAGTAGCAACTCACCTCTGAACGACTTCTAACAGAGCCCCTGTTCTATATAAAGTTGCTTACAAAATCCATAATGAAATGAAATGTCTTTATTTTGTATAGGCCTATGGGGACACTTAATTTTTCTTTGCTTACACTACCACCTTCGGAACTCTAGTCCAACAGAAGATCCGGCAAAAAACTCAGCGGGTTTATCTTCTTTCTTTCTATATTATATATCTTTTTTAACAATTTGTTTTTTACATATCAAAAAACCTAGCTACAGTATCTTACCTTATATTTGACTAAACATGAGGCTTGTTTGGCATATACATCAGTAATCACTTACCATCAGGTGGACTGCATGCTTGTTTGCTTGACTATACAATCTTTATTAGATCAGTTCAGCACTTTTTTTAGATTTTAATTATGTATAGACTGAAAGGCAAAAAGTCAAAACTGGTTTAAATTATTTACTAGTTATAAAACAGGTTGTCACTTTAATTAAAGTTATTTTGTTACTAAAAAGGTCACTACATAAATTACTTTGTATTCATCGGGGAGCTACCATCACCGAATCTTTCCAAAATGTACTATTTCTTAGATTAAACTAGCAAATGAGTATGCAGTCCAACTGATGGTAAGTGGCTACTGCCGTCCATGGGCATCTGAAAACAAGGCTTCAAATCGAACAGGGGTTCTATTTGAAGTCGATCACCGATACGTTGCTACTCCCTAGGACTAAGATCGTCGCCTGATTCATAAGTGAGCCGGCAATCACACACTTCAACGGGAACGTAAGAACTGCTTCACGGTAGAAATAGGTGTAGCGGTGGTACTACCCCGGTCGACCTACACTGGTTCTACCACCTCTAAAAAACATGGACATGTATGAAAAATATTAATTTCCTATTTAATCCTCTTGGCAACGTGACAAAAACAGAAATAACTTTGACAAATTAAAAGTTGATCATGACAAATTATTGCTGCCTACTGTTCCATTAACGCCCACAACTTCTTATTTAATTAGTAACCTAAAACCGTTCTAAATTTGTCTTAACCGTTCAAGTTTATAAACTTTTGTTACGCTTACTAATTTTCTGAAGATTTCTTGAAGAATGTATATATCTATGTATACACTCTTCAAAAAACCTTCAGAAAATTACTGAGGACTTCCATTTCTTCTATTAGATCGAAGTAGCTAACAAACGATGCAGTCTGATAGTAAGTACTGATAGTAAGTACTACTTTCTGTTAGGTGGACTGCATGTGACTTACTTAGTAGTCAATAACTGCCACCTATAGACATCTGTAAGTAACTTCGTACAGATCCTCTCTATCAACAGTCGATCATAGAGGCGTTGCTATCGAGGACTAAGATGTTCGCCTCATATGTAAATCAATCGGCAAGCACACTCTCCCACCGAACCGCAAGAACTGCTTCACGTTAGAAATGATGATGTGACTGACGGTGGTACTTCGCCGGTCGAACTACACTGGTTCTACCACCTTATTCCAGGTGTAGCGGTAATACCTCCCCGGCAGAATCCAGCCACTAGACTTTGGGTATTCGAATCCGAATTTAACGCTGACATTCCTTTTCAATCCACCGGATCTACACGGTTCTCTTGAGGTCCATAAAAAGAAATAGAACGCAATTTTATTGTTATTATTTCCGACAACTTACAGACCATATTTGACAAGCATTTAATGTGACGTATTTCTTTATAGGAAATGAAAAGCACACGAACGATGCAGGAATGTTCATAGTGGGACATATGTCATAAATATCTAGTTTTCTTATGGGAACTTTAGAGGGGTATCGCGCAACACGATATAGGTGATAAAATTTCATCGCGTCGCGTGATCTGGTAATGAAACGGCAGTCTGTGTTGGATGTTAATGTTAAAATGCCTCCTAAAAGAATATTACCTCAAAACACTTGGTAAATTAAAATTGGGTTCTTTAATAAATATAATTATGTGGCTGTTATTTATTAACTCACCACCAAAACACGCACACACAGACACACACATGCACACGGACACACACAAGCCCACACACACGCGCGCGCACACACACACACACACATAATCACAAATACTCAAATATGCACTCTGAATCTTGCACTGAAAAACAAGTATTTAGCCGAAAAATATAATTAGCTATATACAATTATTTTAAGTTTAGTTAGGTATCTCATTTTAAGTGACAATTAATGTAACGTATGTCTTATGAGAAGGGCCGTCTGTCTGTCTGTCACCAGGTTGTATCATTTGAAATTTTCACAAATTATGTATTTGTGTTGCCGGTATATCAAATACTAAAAAATACAATAAAATAAACATATAAAAGGGACTTCCATACAACAAATATTTTTTTTTTGCAGTATTTGTACAGATGGTACAGAACATGGCGAGCGCGAGTCTGACTCGTAATTGGCCCATTTTTATTTTTATTTATATGGACGACATTTCGACCAATCATATAAATCGTGGTCACAGCGACTTCCCATGATAGTAGTCTAAGAACAAAAGTTCTTGCCACCAAAAAAACTATAATTTTATAATATAACTTTAGTCTTGTCATCATTGTGATTTGTCTAAGATCAACTTGTCAATTTCTTTCTTCTAGCAAACATAGCTTCGAGTGAATATTATTAGTGATTATGACCTCTTATCATCTAACAACGGCCAGGAAATGTGTATCTAAATTTGAATTTTATACAAAAACAAGATGCTTGTAGAGAAATCGTAATGGAATTGTTTAGTTTGGCAACATTAAATGTAAAAGTAGGGTTAGTTTTAATAGACATAGGTTAAGCATATTAAACAGTATGTTTATCTGATCTTCCGTAGCTTTTATTACTGTAATTGTATCACATCTATTATGTAAATAAGTTCATACTGACTTCCTACCGTTAATCATCGTCAACCCATTATATTCCCACGGCTGGGCACGGGTCTTCTTTCAGATTGAGAAAGTTATAAGCCATAGGGCAACATGCCGGCCTAATACGAATTGATAGACTTCACACACCTTTGGGAACTTTTTTTAAAGAACTCTCAGGCATGCAGGTTTTACCGCGATGTTTTTCTCTACCACAAAACAGTGATAACTAATTTCTAAAACACACATAATTTTAGAAAAATCGGTGGCATGCCAAGATTCGAACCTCGGACCACCGACTGAGAGACCGAGTTTCAACCATTCGTTTATCACTGCTCATCAACTATTAACCACCATTAATATTCGGAGCAAATGCAGCGATGAATTTTAATAATATTATGCAAACATCTACAAAATAAAACTGTAAAATTTCAAAGGAAACGATGGAATCTGTGTCAACCCTTACGTAAATTTCTCCTACCTTTTGTTTTCAAAGCAAAAATACACATCATATTTCTTTAAACACTTCTCATCTAGAGCAAGACAGCTCACATTTGAAACGGCGAATAAAATTCCGTTTTGCACAATCATAATTATTCGGACAGTAGAAAGTTTAGCAAATAAATTTTGACACTAATGTGGATTATAAATTTGATGAGAGATAGAGCCCCCAAACCATTGTGTTCGGTATTCACATAATCTTTACTCAAATAGACAAACTGTAAATTTAATCTTAAGCGTCTAGAACTATACTTTCTCGACAAATCCTTGTCTCACACCTAGATCGTCCCACAACATCCCACACAACCTTTACAGAATTCTATTATTATCAACGAGCTATATTTTATTAACACGACATTCACGCTCATAAAATAATGGATCGTTTAGATTCAGATTGAGTCCACGGCATAAATATTTATTAGACTTGTCTATCTGAGATCATGACCGACTGATCCTTAATCTGCAACGTTCAACAGTACCACTGACATGACACCTCTGATCTATTTTATTATGTAACACAGTAAAACATTAATTAGAATGTTTACCAATTTGCATACCAACCGTTTTCCGATAAATTGGTCCTCAATCCTCAAGATCCAATTAACGAATTACGGCGTACGGCAAATATCGGCTTACGGAAATACTTATTTCAGTATACAAACGAAAGCTCCTAGATTAGGGAATTTGCAAACGATTTGCCGTATTAGATTTTATTTTAGCTCGCGTAAGTATTAGAGCTAGTTACATTAAAACTTGACCTCACGTAAAAAAGTGAAAAGTATCATGTTCAACTAAACACAAATGGCCGTGGGTGCCGCCACATCTTAGTAAAATGATAAATGCGAAAGTTTTGGAGGATGTATTGTATGTATGTTTGTTGCTCTTTAATGTAAAAACTACGGGTCAGATTTGGTTGAAATTTTGCATACAGTTCATAACCTGGATTAATACATTCGATAATAACATCATTACAGTGATTATAATGAGTCACGGGAATAATCCAGTAAATAATATTTAAAAAAGATTGTTTTCTTCATCAATGTCTATTATCGCTTTAAATGTGGAAGTCATAACACAAGATTCTAAGTGACATCAATACATAATCATATTAAGTTTCCCACTTACTGTTTTTACAATATGCAAATACTAAAAAAATCAACAGTAAACGTTCCTTATTTGGAGAAATCTTTAATGTTTATCTTTTGTTGTTATTACTTTTTAAATTGCAGCGTCGACTTATACTAGGTATATAATTATATCTACAAGTATCTTCAAATAAAATACATAGACGAACGGTGGAGTATTGTATATTGTATGTTGTTCTTGTTGTTCTGTAAAGAAAGGATTGCGTTGCCATTGCGTAATTAATCATCCCAAACGGATACCATCAGGTGTTTTTCTGTGTTTTAAAAGGCAAGTCTACAAACCGGCGACGTGTAATTCGAAACCATCATCCAGCATCCTGTTCACACGCATGGGGTTGAACAGGGTCATACTCTAGCTCCTATGGTTTTTGTTCGATGAAATGTAGATCATATATTATTACGACATAATGTCAATATATGGACATTTATTTATTATTAACGTAAGTATAATACTAAGGAGTAACTTTAACAATGTACAATACAAATCAAATAAATATAAAAAGTATTCTTAAAACAAGCTTTTTTAATTGAATTCTACAAAAGACAGCAACATTTTATATTAGAAATAGAAAATATTTCTTGAAAAACAATTAGGTACATAACACAAACTACCGTTGAGGCATCCTCTTGAGTAAATTTTACCTATTCCTATTATAATTAAGAGCCGGAAACGAACTTATTTTTTTGAACTTCACAAAATATAACTAACTAGCTGTGCCACGCAGTTTCACTCGCGTTTATTAGAGAACAATCTATTAAAAACAAACAAACGTAACGTCATTTTATATAGCCAGCCTTTCACGATAAATTTACTATTGACAAATATGTTTTTTCAATTCGAACCAGGAGTTCATGAGATCAGCGCGTTCAACCAAACAAACTTTACTGCTTTATAATATTGTTCGTAATTAGTATATCAGTATTAGTATAGATAGTATAGATGTATTATTATACAATATTAATAATTTTAAACATTCATAAAAATAAATAAATATAGTATAATAATATGAATATTATACTTGCTCTTAAACCTACTCAAAACCGATTCATGTTTTCAAGTGCTCTAGCTTTTTAAATCTATATAACTCAAAGGTGACTGACTGCCATAGTGATCTATCAACGCACAGTACAAACCATTGGACGGATCGGGCGGAAATTTGGCATGCAGGTAAATGTTATGGCGTAGACATCCGCTAAGAAAGAATTTTGATCAATTCAACCCCTAAGGGGAAATAGGGGATGAAAGTGTGTATGAAACTTTGTCAAATTTACTTCTTAACGCGAGAGAAACCGCGGGCATAAGCTAGCTATATATATGCGTATACGTACATTTATTTAATATGTCCTCATTCACGTAAGACTGGTCATTATCACTCGTCCGCGCGTTTGTCTTATCGGTTAACTGTAAAGCCTTTCTGTCTCGTATCGGTCTTTCATTACACCGCATTCCTCTGTAATGAGTGCATTATAATCAGATAATACCTTATTATGATCGTCATTCGTATTTAATTATTTATCTAACCTTTGTTTAAAATAAACTACAAAAAATAATAAAATAGAATCTTTATTGTCAAATTAATTTCAATCAAAAGAGTGGCTCAGCGGTTGTCATACCGTTATAATATACAAAGGGACCCAGGAAACCTCAGTCATTCAAGCGTCTAGTCTAGAGTGATGAACATAGATTTGTACTCTACATCATCATCATCATCAGGGTCTACACCTAGGGTCTGAGACCCTTTGCATGTATTTTCGTACTCGTGCTGTGTACGTGTCCTTATCAAAATAAGGAATCCTGATAAGGGCCTATTAATTTAAAGGTGTGATTTTTCATGTGCTTATTTTTATAATTTTCAACCAAAAACCTAATATTAATCCCAAAATAATCTAGGATACATTGTAAAAGAAAAAAAAAACAGACTAATTAAGTACCTTTTCCTTTTTGAATTCGGTTAAAAACGGAAACGCGAACAGTTTTATAACACAACCAAAAACACTTAGCAGGCTTCTATACGGAATTGGGACGCTTAAGCCTAATTAGACACCGGCCGGTAACAATTTACTAAGTAAGTGCCCCGTGCGTCCATTATTTGCTCGTTGTAATCCGACATGCCTAATTTGTCGTGGCACATGGACATTTACTGCTCTTGTTATTTTACCTTTTGTTACTGCCACACGTGACACTAAATGTATTTATGGCAATGTACCGATTAACCTTTTCCTTTTTTACGCGACTGCGTTAGACGAAGGGTAATGTTTTTCGAACGTATGTATGTTTGTTTGTTTGTTTTGTATGTATGTATGTCAATTTCTTTCACACGCGCTACAGCCCAAACGGCTTGACGGATCGTGACGTACGGTATATCATTACAATCGTCTCAAATTGGAAAGTTACATAGGCTATAAGATGTTTGAAAATGGCGCCTACAAATAGGGAAAAAGGCGGGAGAACAGAAGACTTTTTATAATTACGACAATATGGGTATCAAATGAAAGCTAGTAAATAGACGATTAAGAATATGTGTATACATAATAGTTTTACTAACTATTTTGACAAAAACTCATATTATTATAAAACGTTAAATTAAATATATCATTATGAACAAAAAAAAACGTTTGAAGCAGTCGGTTTTTTTTGTGTTAATGCTTTTAACGATGTTACAAGTTTATCAGATGCAATAGCAAACGAGCGTGCAATCCACATGATGGTAAGTGGTCACTGCCGCCCATGGACAACGCAAAATAAGCAACTTCATATAAAACAAGAGTTCTATCAGATGTCGGTCACAGATGCGTTGCTAGTCACGGAGACAAAGATGACCGTATGAGAGTACAGGTTTAGAGCATGTCAAATCTACTAACTATTCAAATGAATGCCGATTTACTTATATACTTTCTGTCAAGTCGTTTAGGCTGTAGCGCGTACCATAGAAACAGACCTACATTCATTCATACATACATAATTATGTACATACATACCCTCGAAAATCAATAACGTTCTTTTGACGGAGTCGGGGAAAAAGCTTCTACCATGAAGGACTCTAGTACATTTAAGATTTTTATGAACTTTTAACATGCGTGAAACATCAAGCAATGGTCATTAAAACCAAACTAACAGCAAGCAGTAAATTGAGTTTAATACTTCATAAAAAAAAAACTATTTTCATCATCTAGTTTCTCTCGAACATAAAATCCAAAAAGCGACAATGTTGTAGAAAATCTAAACGACATTTAATAGAATTTTAATGTTTCTTAACCAAAAGCGGATCGACCACGTCTCTGTTTATGGGCGATTTTATATCTCTATGACGTTTATTGCGAAAGTTATTGCCTGGGAGACATTTTTTGCGCAACCTTTAACCCTGACAATCGTTTACAGCGCCACCGCAAACGCTGCGAGACAAATACCAGACGCAATCATGTTTTGTCTAACTAGTTTTCAGTTATTAAAGTTAACAAACGCCAAGCTTATAATTTTGCCTTACGCAGTGCTTCCAGATAAAGATTATAAAATTACGATAGATTCCCACAAAAAATACAGAATTTTTGTACAAAACTACACAAGGTGACAATTTTGGGTTTTACATTTTTTTTCTGGACGAATTTGACGAAAAAAAATTAAAAGGTCATTTCTTTATCATAATTTATAATGTATACTGTAATGAACCATTATTTTGCTTTGGCAAATTTATGATGGTGCGTGCGAAGTCGACGAAACACAAAGGTCTAGAAATCTAGACACCAGGGTCCTAGATAAATTCATAACTTTATTAATAAATAATGGAATTGCTTATAAAAGCAGAGTCTAAAATTCAATAAAAATGTTGCACAAAACTAGCGTTACATAAAACAAAAATACACCAGTAAAATTTCGTGAACGTTCACAAATGTTTGCTGTTCCAGCGAGATGAAAACTCAAAGCAATTCCGTACATTGTACACACGTTTTTATTACACACTCGTGCATGTAGCGTGCGTTCATAAAATCCAACGAGAGCTTACGTACGTGGTTTCAACCCAATATTGGTTTTCAACCTATAGATATGAATAACGACGCATGTAGTACCTATTAAAGCTTTTTAGGGTTCCCTACACAAAAGGTAAAACCGGAATTAGGTCTCCTCTGTCCGACTGTCTGTCACGAGGCTGTATCTCATGAACCGTTATAGCTAGATAGTTGAAAATTTCACACATAATATATTTCTGTTACCGCAATAACAATGGTACGGAACCCTTAGTGCGCGGGTCCAGCTCGCACTTGATTGGTTTCACTACACACTGTTCCAGACAATGTTTCTATACCTCCAGGTATTATCCGAAGTCGGAAAAAATGCTATGAGTATTTTCAATAGGACTTAATCAGTCTCTTTCATTAGGCAGAAAAGGTGGCTGTCGTAAAAAGCGACTAGAAAGGGAGGCTTATGTGGTTATTAGCAACATATGTGGGTGCACGACGTCGCAGACACCGGAAAATCCAGGGGGACAGTTACTCGTCCCCCAAGGACGAGCCCGTGAGGTACGCCGTGCTAGAGGGCACCGGTGCGTTCCATTGGAGATCCTGGAGTCCCCTGCAAGCATTGAGGAAGGCCACCAGAGTATCTTCCAAGACAAAAGGGGACCGCCGAGGTTACTAGCGGCAAGAATGGGACCTCGAACCGTCCAATCAGGCGACCTCGGGTAGAACGGTGGTATGTGTAGAAGCATTTACCAATGTACGGACTGGTCTTTACGACATCCATATGATGGATGGAGCCCGATGGGGCAATACGTCCTGACGACTCCGGTTTTTTTAAAGTTTCCCCCCGACAACAAGAAAAAGGTAGAAATGGCAACAATTGAAAAGCAAAAATAACAATTTCGTAGTTAAATCTAACTGCAGTCAGAAGTGTTCGCCATTTTGAAACTACGCGGAGCGCTTTCGGTACATGAAATCGATATTTCAAACTAGCAACCGGGTATTCATAGTATGTTGGAAGCGTTACTAAATTTAACTAAAAAGGTGTTAGTTTCTTACTTACCATACGATACGTAAGTCCTTATATACCTATTTCTGCCTAGTAACGGCAGGGTTAAGCACTGTGTTCAGATGTGAAGAGTGTAGTAAGGGAGAGACACGTATCCGAGGCGTACAACTTTATACTCAAGTACCAACGAATGAGTTCGTTTCAGGTAACGCAATTCTTACCTGGTGTTGATTTTTTTTTATAATATGAAACTAGCACGTGGCCATTCTCGCCAATGGACTTGTGTTATCAACCCTTGATAAGATGCTTTCTACACTCATAGCCCCACATTAGGATTTTTTCCTGAGTCGTGGGTACCATGGACACACAAACATGAATACACAAACACCCAGACCCAGAACAGAATCTAAACTCATCATTCATATTTCTGTCTGGCCGGGAATCGAACCCGGGACCCACCGCGCGTTAGACCGGTATGGTGACCGCTCGGCCACGCGGGTCGTCGAAAGATGCGATGCTACTTCCAAGGACTAAGAGAGTCGCCTCATATATAACTGAGCAATTGTACAATACAACATTTATAATGCAGAACTTGTTATTATCCAGAGCTAATATCGCAATGCAATTAGGTCGCGGTGTCTATTCGTGAATTCAGCGACTGAAATTTGTATAGAATCGAATTAGAACTTCGCTGCCGAGGCCACTGGCAGTCACAGAGGGGTCGTTTCTCATATCTATAAGCTGTACGAGGTGATAACGTCTATTTTAAAGTGCTGTCACCGTAATTACTGACAACTTGACGATAAGTAGAGCCATGCCGTGTTATACTGAACGATAAACAATAACATTTTTCATTGCATTAATACTACAAAAACTTGGACATCGTTAAAAACATTTAAAATAATACAGACGAATTGAGAACCTCCTCCTTTTTGGAAGTCGGTTAAACAAATCCCCGACTGCTTCAAACGAAATTCTATCTAATTTAACGCTTATATAAGTTTTAGTAAAAATAGACAAGTAAAAGCATTATAATTAACTAGCTGTGCCACGCAGTGTTACCCGCGTTTATATGAGACCAATCTATTAAAAAACAAGAAACATAGGGTGATGTTATATAGCCTAAAGCCTCCCACGTTGAATTTACTATTCAACACAAAAATATTTTTTCAATTCGAACCAGTAGTTCCTAGGATTAGCGCGTTCAACCAAACAAACTCTACTTTATAATATTAGTATAGATATATATATATTTAGATTCGTCTATTTACTACCTTTCATTTGATACCCATATTGTCGTAATAGTCAAAATCATACCTCCTCCCCCTTTTCGTCTATATCCAGGCGCCATTTTAAAAAATATATAGCCTATATCACGGGTCGCATAAAAGTAAGATCATAAATATAACACTACACACGTAGGGAGAAGGGGGTGACTGAAAATCAGCGCTGTACAAGAATAATCTTCGGCAGCAAAAGCTGAGTTACGTCCATTTGCCTAAAGCTAGTTTTAAATTATCATTGTACCTATTTGTAATGCATGTTTGAAAAGGAAATAAAACAATTATTATTATTATTATTATAGTGTATACAATCGCTTAGCTATTCAATAAATGGTGGATTAATGTCTTGTGATATTACAAGACTTTTAGATGGGACCCTGTGAAATGAAACCTGATTACCTATGAATTCTTTAGTCTTTTACTGTAGTACTTTGAAGACGAACCGTGTGGTATCTTGAGTAGCCTCTCTCTTTTCGTGGATGTGATACTAGGCGACGTAATTAATACGCGACCGATATGACGCGACAATGACGAATACACGACCCGCGTGGCCGAGCTATCACCATACCGGTCTGACGCGCAGTGGGTCCCGGGTTCGATTCCCGGCCAGACAGAAATATGAATGATGAGTTTAGATTTCTGTTCTGGGTCTGGGTCTTTATGTATTCGTCTCAATAACACAGGAGAAAATCCTAGTGTGGGGCTATGAGTGTAGAAAGCGTGTAGCGTGTATTTTTCGATCCGTTGGTAGTGTAAGAAAAAAATACTGTAAATGACTATTTGTAAGTGCCCCCGTAGGCCTATGTAAAATAAAGACATTTCATTTCATTTCATTGTAAAGTTTCAAAGGTTTATGACGACTTGTGTGATGAAGCGTTTACCATACCGTCCTGACACACGCAGTGTGTAAATTTATATGGTGTTGGGTGTTGGGTATTCAACGTGTATATCATCCAGGATGCAGGAAAAACCCTAGTGAGGGAATATGAGCGTAGAAAGTATTATTTGTGTATTATTGTGTAGATAGAAAAAAGTAGGAAAGAAAAAATATTGATATAAAGGAAATTCGACAGATCTATTTCATTCGTGTGTTCGAAGGTATTAAAAATAGTAAATATTTGTACTATTTCGTACGTTAATGTAGCAAAGGAGCACGCAATTAATCTGATAGTTAGTGGTTACTGTTGTCCATGGAAATTGCCCAACTAAGACAGATACTGGATTTCGAACTATTCAAATTGATCTCACAGGGATTGTACCAGCTATCTCTCATTCGGATTAATTAAGTGGTATTTTATCATGAGTGTTTCCGTGGAGTTAATTAAGATGTGAAACTTGTTTGTTATCATCGGATTAATTATCTCCTAAGAGGCCCAGGATTAATGCGATAATTGGGTTGGTCAATCCACAGGAGTTTGTAAGAATCGATGATGTACCTTTGTCTAAATAACACTAAAGGTCTTAACGCTAAGGGTATTCCTTGAAGCCTTTATTTAGAGACCGATTGTATTAATTCTATTGAAATCTTTGTGGATCGTACGTGGAGTAACACCACATGTCTATTTCTGTCCTATTATAGTAGTGTTTTTATAAAACAATTATATAGTAATCGTAAGTAAGCATACAAAGAACACCCGGCTACAAATGGCTAAAAATTGTCACCTTTATAGAGTGACGATATAATTGCCACCGCTGGGATAACCTGAAATAGACTGGTAATAGATAGCGCTTAATGGAGGAGAGTTTCACCGCCAGGGCGGTCCTTACAACAATATATTATATAAATCAATACTAACAAAATACTAACACAACTAACAATGTTTAATAAAATGTAAAACCTGTAAGGGAAAACATTACCCTCCTTTAAGAATCCGAAGCATTCCAACTTGGTTACAATGGGTAGAGCAATGCATGTGTAGCCAATCTCAGGTATGAATCTGGTCTTATCTAGGGTTACTTACAGATGTTCATGGGTATCAGTGGCTACTTACTAAGAGACTGACTAAACGTTCGATAGCTATTTCCATACAAAAAAAAATGACTGTTTGATTATTTATTTTTATTTGATATAAGTCATCTTCTGACCGTTTCTCAAAAAGAAGGCCACAAATAACAGAGCAGAATAACATTTTCCCGTATATTTGTTTTTGGTGAAAAGAGCTGATTTTCTCATTGCGATGCGAGCATCGTCTCTCATTAATTATTCGTGTGTTAGTAATATCTTGTAATATTATTTGTTATTTATGTAACACATGTAAGCATATTTGACCTGTATATTACGGTTCTTTGGATCTTACTAGAGATATTATGGTACTATTGACAGTATAGTACATGCGCCTACATAACGCGTTTCGGGCTCCGCGAAGGTGAGCATTGGAGCCCATTACATCATCTGGTGTCTACAACGGCACTTGCCGTCGTCATCCACAAGATCACGTGGACGGTTAGAGCTCCTACTCTTACCGTCCGTAAATCCTGGAAGCCCAGCTTTAGTCGCCTTTTAGGACAGGCAGGGCTTACGCCCCCCGGGGCGGAAATTGAACTCGCCTCACATTATACAAATTTAGACGACTAAAAAAAAATGACAATATCTAACTTGACAACCAAATGCAAAACAAAAAATGACAATATCTAACTTAATGACAAAACAAGGTTGCCAAATCTGTTTTTGCCGCCCCCAATTCTGTTTTTGGCGCCCCTTTAAATGTGCCGCCCGGGGCGAACCGCCTTAGCACTGTTTGCACGGTCGCTCTGCATGGTTCGAATGGCAAAGCAACGGTCTACCAGCGCGACGGCCGAGATAATTAAAAAAAATGTTTCAGTTCAAGTCGCAATAGGCGAAAATATGATTTTGTAACAATTTATTTAAGGTTTTTTTAAAATGTTTATCTAATTTGTAATTCATAATCATTCAATTTACATTTTTTTGGATAATATAATCCTATACGAAAATAAATAATAATAACATTTGGTGGGTGCCAATCCTAGCGCCCTGTTCAGCCGTAGGTATAAATTTTAAGAATATGCATGAGTCGTTCTTTGTCTATAAAGTCTAACACCGTATACTCGTATATTACCAAAACTATCACACTCGTTTGAAGTCCACTAATTATCATCGTAACGACTTGTGGTACAATATGTGAAGCGACCATCAAATGTCGACGAGTGACGAGTGACGAGCGACAAGTTATTACATCGTGGGAGAGCGAGGGTGTTACATAGTGAATATATTACAGGATGTAATGAAAGGAGGCTTAGACAGGATCTATGTGATCTAGACTGCGGGGTAGGCACAAAATTGATATTTGTAAAACGACGAATTTACGAAAAATATGGAAGTACAAAGCGAACACGCCGACCACCTGGTAGTAAATAGCCACAACCGCCTAAAAGTACTTTATACAAAACAGGGGTTCTGTCTGAAGTCACATGTATTTTGCTGCTCCTGAGGGCTAGAATGGTTGCCGTACCGTATACAGTTATATTATGACTGTTTAATATTATTTATTATTATTTTAAACAAAAAAACACTAAGTATGAATATATACAAATTTATTTTTATAAACGACAATGTTTCTGTGTGAATGTTATGCTGAGTCCGCTTGCAAACTTCGTGAAATTGTGGTCGAGAAAATGCACATAATGCCTCCACAATTCGAACAATGGTGAAAAAAATTATGAAACTGGTTCGATTATGGACATTAAGTCTTCTATCCGTCAACGTACTGATAGATGATTACATTACTGCTGTGAATGTGGCCAAAAACCCGAACACATCAATTCGGCACCGTGCTCAACAACTTGGCCTATCCACAGCCGTGGGGGCCATTTGCGGGAAATTTTAAATCATACATAATCGGAATATGTCTTCTTACTAATGCAATATAAATATCATAAATTTCTAAAGAATACAAGTTTTTATTTCCGATCGAAAAAGTGTACTCTTATTGAGACACGATTAAAAGATCAAGTTTGGAATATGCGAAACAAGATGTTCTAATATGGCTACAGTGTTTACTTAATAGGATTTTGAAAAAGCTTAAGTCTTGTCTACATATATCAATCTCAATCTTTCATAGAATACTTTTCAGAAATTCACTTCTGCCGCGTGTGCATTGGACACGCTCATTTTTAGGGTTCTGTAGCCAAATGGCAAAATTTGGAACTCTTATAGATTCGTCATGTCTGTCTGTCCGTTCGTCTGTCCGTCTGTCCATTTGTCACAGCCACTTTATTCGGAAATTATAAGGACTATTATAGAGTTGAAACTTTGTACGTAAGTGTATTCTGTTAACCGCTTTCCGAATTATGTACAAAAATGAAAAAGATATTTAATTTAGGGTGGCTCCCTATATATGGAACTGAAAATCAATTTTTTTTCATCTTACATACAAGTGTGGATTGTCTATAGGAAGGTCTTCAAAAATGACATAGAGGTTTCTAAAACCAGTTTTACTCAAAGTCGTTAGTTTGAGAGATAAGCCCTTTCAAAGCGGTAAAATGAGTGTCTCTCCCCCTTTAATTTTTAAACTAAGAGTGTTAAAAATCTGGATAAAACATATGTTGCAGATGTTAAGGACAACTTTCAACGAAAATTGGTTTGAACAAGATACGGTTCACAGTTTTTGAGATACAGCACTTTTTAAAAAACCGAATAACATTACTTTGTAACTCATACAACTTCTATGAAAAACATATTTATGTTCCTCCTCGAGATTTGTGCATGATAATGCTATGGAACCCTTTGCTTGCGAGTCCGACAAGCACTGGGCCGATTTTTTTTGTTTGATAATGACGATCGAGATTTTTCAGCTATGATAAAATAGTTTATTGTACATGATATTGATTACAGATGGTCGGCAGTGCCCATTGGATTGGGGAAAAATGTTTAATATAAATTTAAAAACACTTATTTATCTTTGCCTTTACCTGCCTAATTTTGAAACGGTTTAAAATTTTAATTAATTAACTTGTCGGCCATTCGCATTTGGCTTTACAGAATATTTCTCAAAAATTCGACATGAAAAACAGTAACGTAATTAATTATATGAAAGTTAGTTAACTTTTTTAGGTATAAATTGGAAAGTACTTAATCCTTTTTCTAATATCTCTCGCAAATTCGTTTTTAAATGAGTTTGCTTAAGTAAAAAGTAAACGTTTTTAAACATCTTTGTAGGAAACTGTTTAACTTATAATACGACATCGTTTATGAAAATGTTGTTTTAATTAATTTAATATTCTAAAAGTATAGCCATTATTGCTGCTTATCTTTTTATTGTCCGTGGCAAAATTATCTAACGTCTACTTTTATCTTATTAATTAGCTAAAAAAGTAATTATATTTTTTTGACGGCAACATTATATATATTTTTTCCTAGTTTGTATATTTTTTCCCTTTGTATAACTACGTCACGAAAAAGGATTCATTTTAGTATTTATATATACTAGATATATTTCATTACGTTAGTATTTTTTCCGTTAACAATTGAAGCAATCGATGTTTTGGTTGCATTTTATAAGAACTTATTCGTTGATTTTATTAATAGATTATATTATAATCAAGTAACTCACACTGGGTGAAGAGCATTATATTTGATCCGAAAGAACCTAAATACATGACGTAAGTAAAGGTTGTTTCGGGAGTTAAACGCTGAGAAAAACAATTTTCTGTGGCCCGGAGCAGGATTCCCAGCCTCAGATTAATTATCTCGGTATTAAACAAACATATGAACATTGATCCGGCACAGGAGAGCTTTGTTTGTGGCTGTTGAGAGCTTACTACAATGCCTGTGGAAATTGCTTTTTGTAATTTAGTTCCTGAGGCAATTAATGTGGAATAGAGTATGTGTTGTTATTAATGTATGAGACGTATCTCATTAGGTGTAAATTATATGAGGTTTACTAAAGCATGTGATTAACTATATTATTCGAGCATATAGTCTACCAGATGGTGAGTGGCCACTGCCTCCATGGACATTTGTAATCAACTCCAGATATGACTAGTCTGAGATTGGCCATAGTTACTTACGTTGCTACCTTTGATGGGTAAGTTTATCAGGCCTTAGAACCAATGTAGTTCGACCGGAGAAGTACCACCGCCACACCTATTTATAGCGTGAAGCAGTTCTTGCGTTTCAGTGGGAGGGTGTGGTTGCCGGCTAACTTATATGTGTCGCGACCATCTTAGTCCTCGAGAGTAGCAACGCATCTGTGACTTCAGATAGGATCCCTGTTTTCTTTATGGAGTTGCTTATAGATGTTTTTGGGTGGCAGTAACCACTTGCCATCAGGTGGACTGCATACTCTTTTGCTAAAAAAATCTAGGGTATATTGCAGATGATCATGGTCGAGCCACTTACCGTCGGATGCTACTAAATCTAGATACATAAAGGTATATAATAGGGAGGGCACACAAAAGGTATTTTTAGCCTTAGATGAGGAATTTAAAGAATAACAAGATAAAGGTCGATCCACAATTAAATCTATGCTTAATATTCCTGGAATAACAAAATGGATATTAATCTAGTTTCTTAACATCCACTCAGTAAACAGAGGCAGGAAATTATATTGCTTTCCTTCCAACTTAATATTCCTTTCTCTTCATTAGACTCCCACTTTTTTGGCACAGTATTATTAATATTAGACAGAAATTACTTTTTTATATTTTATGACATTAAATAACATGTTATTATCTTTAAGCAAAAGACACATATAAGACAGCGACATTAATTAGAGACTTTGTATAATTATATGTGTAATGTAGGACTTTAATCTTATGTACCTAGATTGATTGAGTGTATTAATATTCAAGTGGGCTGCAAGATCGTTCGCTAATTCGTATTATAAAATATTTGCAAAGTGGAAAGAATGAGTATAAATCGCCTGGGGAAGTACCACTGCCACTCATATTTCTAACGTGAAGCACTTTTGAGTTTAGAAGCGTGTGGTTGCCGACTAACTTTTATATGAGGTGACCATCTTAGTTCGAAGGAGTAGCGAGTCCCTGTTACATATCCATGGGTGGCAGTAACCGCTTTCCATCAGGTGCACTGCAAGATCGTTTAATACTTCGATCTTACAAAAAAAAAGGAAATAACGAGCAACATTGTTGAAAATATGTAAACAAAAATCCTGACTGCCTAATACAATTTTTTGGTCATTATTATTTGTTGGTACATATTTAATTTACCGGTTTATATGAGTTTATGGCGAAATTGTCAAGTAAAAGTGTTAAAATGTATATATTTTTATAATGATTTATTTACTAGCTTTATTTACTAAACGCCCATATTGAGGTATAAAATGTAGCTATAAAATGTAGTCCCCCCCTCCCCCTTTTTAAAGGCGTCATTCTTTTAAATTATATAGCCTATGTTACTCTCCTAACTGAGACGTTTCTAATGATATGACATACGTCACAATCCATCCAGCTGTTTGAGCTGTAGCATGTGCCAAAGAAACGGACATGCATACAAACAAACATACATACGCTCGAAAAACATTGCCTTCCTCTGACGCAGTCGGGTAAAATAGGGGTAAATATTTGTAGTGTATCAATTACTTTATCTTAGGGTAATATTTATTATTGTTGGTGTAGTTAATCAAACAGCGATGTTTATCTAGGTTCATACATCACGGAAGACAGCTCAAGACAAAGATGGTAATATTTCAACTAGACCAGTACAAAGTTACCACGATCTGATCTAATGGATTGGATTTGTTATTATTTACATCAGTGAACAAAGCCTTTATATAAAAGGGACCTTTATATAAAATCTGCGCCCATGTAATAAGATTTATATGTTACATATTTCTTTCCTTCAATGTAAGTTTTACCCTCATCATTTTGCAATATCTGGATTTTTTGTACTTATGAAGTAGTCTTCATTTTGGTTATATTTTAAGATAGATAATACTATAATCTAAGTAATAATAACATTACAAATGAGAGATATATTATTATATAACTATAAGAAATAAACAAGTTTTACAAGATCCTTCTTCTGAATTATTTTTGAATCTTTAAAAGAATACGCTTTCTACACTTATAGGCCCACACTAGGAATTTCTCCCGTGTTGTGGATGATATGGATATATAAAGACGAATACACAAACACCCAGACCTAGAACATAATTTAAACGCATCATTCAGATATTTGTTTGGCCGGGGATCGAACCCGGATCCCACTGCGTGTCGGACCGGTATATTGACCGACCGCATCCATGATCTCATTCGTTGTCCTAAGAAAGGTTAGACAAACTACACTACGAATATTTTTCAGTTATTTTTTATTGGTTTTACACAATCGATAGGAAGTAGTTTGAAAAGAATAACTTGTTAGCCAACATATTAATTAAAAAGTATATATATAGTCACAAACACTATAACATAATACAAATGAATACAAGTTTATTTAAATAGAACACTTATTCAAGAAATTACAAAAAAAAAATACAATAATGAAAAACATTCCTACATTCTTCGATCAAATATTTTGATCGAAGCCTACATTGTATGTTCCTATACAAGTTGTATACACATATTAATTATAAACTCAACACGAAATACGTCAAACCCTTTCCGTACATTCAATATGTCATCACAATTTATAACCATGACGTGAGCCTTCGGTTTCGGAGACCCTTAATTTATTGTCACAGAATGTGTAATCAATAGCTCTATGTAGAGCCCTGAGGCATGGCCTTGGGCTTTGTAGTTGAATATACATAAAGGGATTATTAAGACATACTATTAAACAATTGTTAAACTCTTTGTTTTTTCCTAAAGTCATGCAAAGTACATTTCTGAATTTCTGTGCAATTTTAAATTAGTTATAGTTTAAAAAGACTTTCGGAAGAAATATTCATCAATCACGTGGAATTTCAAAAAATTATAAAGTTCATTTTTTTATTTAAAACAACATTAACTCCAAAGAGGCAGTAACCTACTGTGATTAACCTCTGCTAGAATTTTAATCTTTTTGAAAAATTAGTTGCAGTGAACTACTCGTTTATACATTTTTTAATACAAACAATCCTAAAAAAATAAGATTTTTTACGAATTCGAATAACACTAATACGAATTGAGGGTTGTTCGATTGTTATTAATGAAATGTAATTTAGTATTTTTCATGCTTCGTCCAAAAGGAGGCAGAATTTTCTGTCCAGCTGTTGGTAATATCAGAGAATTGAATTTAGAACTATTTTCGATATTGGAGTCCTTAAGGGATTAAATGGGGGTTAAATATTTGTATTATTTTGGTTCATAATATTTGCGTCCGAAGTCACTGGCTACAGCTAGTCATACGCATAAGTTTTCTTCCGACTGACAAAACCCTCTTATCTTAAACTTCCATAAAATTAGAGTAAATTAAGACTTTTTTTCGCAAAAAAACCGCGTTATATGCATTCTAAAAATGCAATGGTATAAAATCAGTCCCGTGCTCTGGCGCCACTCGTCCGCTCATTAGAGCTCGTACATTGTTTTACAAAACGGACGCTCTCAAGCATGAATTGTTTTTATGATGTAGGCTGCAACCACACTGTGGATTTCTTGGAGACTCTTAATTCAGACTAAAAAGTATATCTTGTGGTAATAAGACACATATAAATATTTACCTACACAACTATACAATGATTTATATAAACACCATGAAGTCGCTGACTAGTCCTCTTAAGGATCTTTCGATTTGATTTTTGATCCTGAACACGACACATCAGAAAATATAAAGTTTAAAGTTTTTTTCAATATAAAGTTTTAAAATTCAACACTTGTTTGAATATAAATATATTACAGTTCAACTTAGGCTGAACTTACACATTATCTACAATCTATTGCAATAGTTGCTAAACTAACCATCTTATCACTTAAGCCATGAACAGTTGGTTTAGCCTCTGCCGTCAAGTGTGTTATTTATTGCTTGAGGGATCGACGAGCGATACATGATTTCAACAATGACAATTTGATTAAATTCGTAAACTGTCAACAGTTGATCGTTTAACGCGTCTGTATAGATGCATATACTACTAAATAGTCGCCGAGCAGTTTGCCCTTAAACACAGTTGCTCAAGCGATAGCCAACGATCTTACACGATGCTCATAATTACATTAATAATATTACTTAGATTCTTATATTAACTATCAAGCTTATACATACATAAACTAATCAGCTCAACAGACTACAACCAATTTCGTTACCTAGGTTACGCGATGCCTTATAACAAAGGTGTAAAGCGCTGTTGTTCTCTTTTGAACGATTTGTTAGGCAAATCTATCAATAATATACATGTATACTAATAATATAAAGCTTGCTTTAAAAGAGTCTTTTTGGACGAACGCGCTTATCTCAGAAACTACTGGTACGAATTGAAAAATTACTTTACCGTTAAATAATCCATTAATTGAAGAAGGCTATAGACTATATCAACATAACGCTGTTTGTTTTTTTTCTTTGGTTTTGGCGGGTAAAACCGCTTGGCACAGCTAGTTATACCTAAAAGTAAGTGTTGTCCTTAGACATCCTTAAATAACTAGAATAAGTGTTATACCTGAGCTGGATACGTTGTCTTTCCTGAATACTGATGCAGCCTCATAATGATGTAGAGGCAAGCGCTCACATCCTTCCATAGAAACATAGAAATCTTTAACATTAAAATTAGGTGTGGCCCTGGTACAATCTCCGTTCTACCAACTTTTAAACCTTTATGTGCCTATTACAATTATCTAAATATACATAGGTAACCCAAAGGTAACTGACTGTCTGACATAGTGATCTATCAACGCACAGCCCAAACCACTGGATGGATCGGGCGGAAATTTGGCATGCAGGTAGATGTTATGACGTAGGCAATGTAGGCATAAGAAAGGATTTTGATCAGTTCTACCCCTAAGGGGATAAGATGAGGGATGAAAGTTTGTAGGAAACTTTGTCAATGCCGCGAGCAAAAGCTTGTCATCACATAAATTACCTTGTTTGGATCATTAAGAGGGAAAGTAGTTTAATAGTAAAAGGATATAATATAAATATTTTTTGCAACGAAGATTATGATTTTCCGTTCTCATGTGGATGGATCCGAACCCACTCCCCGTGTCGCAGTTTCACGCTCCACCGCATCAACAGTATCAATAATATCGCTTGTCCAACGAGCGTAATCGGATGTTGGGAATTGACGTTCTTGAGTACTAAGTCTAGGTTGCGAATAAACCCTTTTTATAGTATCTTTGTAAGAATTTTAAAAATATGTTTATTATGTCGTAAAAATGTAGGCGTCGTAGACCTCGTAGGCGTCGAAGGACGTCATAAGTCGCTATCGTGGACCGGCCATTTTTTAGGGTTCCGTACATAAAGGGCAAAAACGGAACCTTATTACTAAGACTCGGTCTGTCTGGCCGTCTGACCGTCTGTCCGCCTGTGTGTCATCAGGCTGTATTTCATGAACCGTGATAGCTAAACCGTCGAAAATTCATAGATGATGTATTTTTGTACCCGTTATAACAACAAACGAAAAAAGGATAGAATAAATATTTAAGGAGGCTCCTATACAATTGATTTTATTTCCGTTTTTATAGATAATGGTACAGAACCCTTCGTGGGCACGTCCGATTCGCACTGGGCCGATTTTTTAAATAGCAATCTTCAATTATTAATTTCAGAGATTTTTAATATCTGCCGTGGAAATATTTTTCTGCATTTTATTCATTTTATTTCTGCTTTATATCAGCAATTTTATGCGCTGTTGTGTTCTGGCCTGTGCAATAAGACAGACATATTGCACGAGACATTCCAATTCAGACCCGTGCCCAGCAGTGGGACAATAATGGGTTGACGAGATAGGATATAGTAAGTAGGCTATTACAAGATATAAGGATACTTAGATGTATTTCACTAAGCACTACGTGCCGTTGAAAGCATGTGAATGCGAGCTGACTACAATCTCATAAAATCTTGATCAAAAATCATCACAAAGAGAACCCTAAAGGTTTATAAATCTACACTAATATACAAAAATGCGATGGTGTGTATCAAATAGACACACTATATCATTCACCATGTCAGTTACCACACAAGAACGACTGGTCAAATTTACGTGAAATTTTGCATGACTGTAGCTTATTTAGTTGGACAACTTATAGGTTACTTTTTACGTTACACATTCCTTTTACAATATTTAAGACGGCGATTATTTTAGTGACGTCACTACATCCTTTGATTGTTTTTTTTTATAAATATGAAGTAGCAAACGAGCAAAGAAGCCCACCTGATGGTAAGTGGTTACCGCCGCCCATGGATATTTGTAAGCAACTTCATATAGAACAGGTGATGATTATGAAGTCGACCACAGATGCGTTGCTTCTCCCGAGGACTGAGATGGTCGCCTCATATAAAAGTGAGCCGGCAACCACA
>DWNE01000382.1:0-30555 GCA_018249875.1 Cecropterus toxeus | reverse complement strand
TCACCAATAGTTATGTACATAAATATTATTGTATTTATATTTATACACTAATATTTGTGTACATTACGTAAGGCAGATGCCTTACGGGGATTAAATGTTTATTGTATGTGTAAATATCGCTCCTTTGCTGAAATAAGTGCACAAATCAATATTCATCAAATTTAGGTTAAGAATATTGTTTTATTTATCACTATTATATTATTTTAGAATTGAGAATATGGTCCTTTAACTTCACTGTGGTTAATGCTCTTTTAATTTTTATTATTTTAACTTTAGTCATTTAAAAGATAACGATCTCTCCTGTAAATTAGAATTGTTGTTTGTATTATTATTTCTGAAAAGCTAATGTTATGTTTTCAATGCCTCGGTGGATAGGATATAGATTGTCTATCTGAAATATTAATATGTAAGATATTTGTGCGATCTTTATGCAAATAAACCTTAGATTTATTGATTAAATCCTGCACTACTTATGTTTAAAATCAGCATAACTGCTGCTACTGCTGCACCATGCAAGTGGTCAACAAATAAACAATGAAGACAAACATATTTTATTTATATTTAAATCAGTTTCATCTATTTGTCATCACTTTTGGTTTTTAATCTACCTTAAAGATTTCAAATTCCTATGTTTTAGACGCCTCTTTAAAATCAACTTTTAAAAAATGTTATAATTAAAAATATAGTAAAAAGATCCCATATTAAATACTAAATATTACAATATTTTTCTCCTAATCTTAGTTCGTTATCATTATATTGCGTTCGTATCTAGTTTTCTGTAGTAGAAATGTTTTCAAGAGGCTAATATATCACAAATATGTAACTGAATACCGTCACGGAATGAAAATAAATTAAATACTCTAGTCGTAGGCCGTATATTTGTACAAGTCTTAAAAAAAATAACGTCTTAATCATCAAAATACATTAAAGGAGCTATCGTTAAATCAGTTCAAAAACACGCACCTAATTTCCCCATTAGATTGATGAAAACCTATATATACTCGTTTCCGAATTTTGGAGGATGGGGATTACGACGCCTCGTACAAGGTTAAACAATATACGAGGGGAGTAGCAAAGTCAGGGTAACAAAACAAGTTATTGTATGAATATTATCCTTAAGATTTAACTTAGGGTAGGTCGTTAAGATTATAAAGAAATAACTAAAGGTATAAGAAATAAACGGATTATAAAATGTGTTAAGCTACCATAATAAAATGCTGTATAAAACATAACAGCTGGTCATAAACTGCAGACGTATGACGCTCATTATTAGTACTGTGCAACCTGCGTTTCATGTCCACTAGGAAGTAATTAAAGCGGCATTATAAAAACACTTCACAAAAGTGACGACATTAATTCCGCGTCGGGGGTGTGCTGGGGTGGCGTTGTGGCGCTGTCGTGGGAGGGGCGTGCGTGCACTAGGGATATGCGGACCGCCGGCGCCAGGAGTCCCGATCGATATTCCGGCAAGCGGTCGTGCTCACTCCGAGCGAATCGTTCCGCGACGCGCCTGTGCGTTCGACGCCCGCCGGTGTGATCGTACCCTAGAAGAATTTGACACAGTGCTGTGTTAGTGTTTTTGACTGTTTCACCGATCGCTTCACTCACGGACATGAGATAGTCTTCGTTCCATTCTGGTATGTGGTTTCTATGTTTAACGGCAGATTGACACGGTGGCACATATTTCCGGTGCTCGGGCCTCAGTAGGATCAATAGCGCATTGACGGATGATGTCATAACTTTAGCGCTAATTAGGATCTCAGACTTGAGCCGTGGATTGAATAATTTTGGTTAAGATTTGTCACGAAATATTTTTATATAAATCCAATATGCAATGGTTTATTTTGTGCCAGTTTTATTACTATTGGACTAAACGATTCTGCTTTTGTTTTAACGTTTTGAAGACTCTTTAACCTCCTCATTCACTGATATTTCTAAAGATTCATGAATACCTGATTTAGTCTAGTGTAGTCTGAGTACAATGTTAGCTTTTCTCTCCACGCCCCTAGTGACCTAGAAAGCTGGAAATGTAGGTATAAAAAGCAGGCGTGTCTAAAGCCAGACAGACGGATATTCCCGAAACTAAGTTGATCTAATGTAGCACTGCGACACTCGGTGGTGGGAACGATTTAGATTAATCATAAGGCCAATGATTCTGACCTTAATATATTCATGCGTAAATTATATGAGGCAGGCTTACTTCATAGACTCTTTATGCAATATAAAAATGTAAAAGACAAAGACTTAGAAGAGATGCTTACGTTTTTTCAAGCAAATGTGTATTTTACTTTGGTGTTACTTAATTTTGTAATATGCAAACAACCAAAAACAAACAGTTAAAACAAATAGTAAGCTACAATCTGTAGAATTACATAAATGGCTTTACAGTTACGCTCAAGTCGATAATATAATCAGATATTCAAAACCTGATTTGATGCGCTGTCTCAATATGGCAGATTTTCAGTCCTTGCTTTCAAAAAGCCCTGACATTTCGCTCCATTGAGCAGCTGCTTCCAATTAGAGGAACTTTTTGAAAATGTACTACTGCTACTGTGTAATTAGCATCGGGATTAGCTCTTAACCTAGTCGGGCTTTCACATAGCTTTAGTCTTTGCTGGTTTTAGTTACCAGGTTGCGTAGTCATTAGCGTATCTTCTAGTTCAAAAAACAGATACATGCCCTATGTTATTTTCTTTACCGTATAGTTCTATGGGCATTTCTTCTATCGTAATTAATTGATTAATATGAAACATTTTTAATACATCCTACGTTTTTGTGTTATTTTGTGTACCTTTATTAACCATGACTTAATCATCGTTCCTGATTACATACGTCGCGATTCCACATTTATTGATAGGTCATCTGTATACATTTATAACATTATGCTGATTACCCAAATTTACACTTGCATTCTGTTGAGTAAATTCAAAACATCAATCAACAATCAACACATTTTTTTTGTTATAAATTCCGGTCTATTTTGTCTATAGCAATTAGCGTATTCTGTTAGTTATTCTATATTTACCGTTAGTTATGAATATTTAAAGTCTCGGCAGTGTTACGCAACAGGGCATTTACCCGCGGGTTCCGCAACCGGCTTCCTTAACAAGTTCACAATGAAAATCCGTTTTAAATCCAGGCCAGTGGTTTCCGCTTCGCTGTCGACATCCGTCAACACAGCAAAGTCTATAAAAGGATGAAAATGTTGTAAGGGTGCTTAGGATTATTAATTACTTCGTGGAAATGGTCTTTTTTGCGAAATTGTTGCATTTAGTCAATTGTCCTTCATTTAACCTAATTAATAATGTCTTTTAAAATATTATGTCCATTATAAACTTTTTAGCAATTAGCAACGAGAATCTAACTACCATCAGTACTCAACGAAGAAAGCACTTCTCCATAAACTGGTGTGTTATCTGTTTACGAACATTTCATTTTAGTTACAGAAATTCAAGACATGATTGAACTTATGGTCATGGAAAGCTATGGTAAATTTGATACTTATGTAAGAGCATACGGGAGACTTAAAATCAAAAATGTCGTTTAATTGCATAGATGTATTGACTCCCCTGCAATGTCCAATATGCCCTGATACGACAGTATCTTTTAAATATTATAGAATCACCTCTGGATTTTATAAAAAAAATATAAAACATCACGATATTTCTTTCCGATTATCTTTATTGTTGTATCTTCCCATAGGAAATAAGCCATCAATTTATCGTTATTTATTTTGTCGGCGATGTTGCTGTTTTATAGCCATACTTATTTGCATGCTATTGATTGATGCTTTAAGTTACGCTGACCGAACCTCCACTTAATTATGCTGCAACTCCTCTTATGCTCATATATGCTTATGGACATACATGTACAACAAAATTTGTATTCGTATTAAAATTAGTTCCTTCATCGAAACCATTTATTTCAATTTTATCAAAACACGAAGGGTGGGCAATTCAGATCAAGTCTGTTAGGTATTCGAGACCTAGTGGGTGCGATCTAAAATGGTCTATTTGTAGTGTCCACGCCCGGCCCCCAACGAGGTCATCGGCGCAGACATACCAATCAGCTGGCCGACTGGGCACTGGATTGCTTGGGATTATCATTATTTGTTACCATTAACAAGGGCTGAGTGGAGACTTGCGGAATATTTAACTTTAGTACTAAATGCACAACATTATTATGTAGTTTCTGGATATGTTTTCAAATTTATTGAACATTTATGTTTGCAATGCCTTTCAATTTTTTTTTTGCCCCTATTTAATATTGGATATAAATATATTCGTGGGTGAACTAATTCGAGAGACTTTTTATGTCTAGGAGAAGAGATAGTAGGAAGAGTTAAAATAAATACTTTACTTTTTAAATTTTCTCTAATGAATTGCTTTTCAAGTTCTTAAGGGGTTTCTTTGAAATAGAGACTGTTTCATTTGAAGCGTTTTCGTTGGCTATATTTTATTTTGTCGCCTTTACGATGATTTTTAATACCAGCAATCAAATTTCAAAGTTTCAATTTCATAAAGCTTCCTGGCATGATTATAACTTTATAGCTGTCAACGCTAAATTCACCATGTATATTTAAAACCGGAGCAGAAGCCACTAAATTGTGGCATTTTTATCTCATTTAGACTTATCTTTCAAGAATGTCTGTGGTCTTGATGATGTAACACAATAGTGGCTATTTTTATTCCGTTTAATGTGATGTCATTCTCATTTGTATGATTATCAGGGTTTACTTCAATTGTACGTAATATTTTATTGAAGTTAACTAGTGTAAGATCTATTTTATCGTGTGATAATTTCTGTTGTTGAATTTGAATTTTAATTCGATTACAACAATTTTAGACTTGTGTGATGACAGACTCTTTGAATTATAAGAATATCAGTGAAATCATCGAATGAATTACTTCTACTTGATGGCTTGTATCGTCAAATACTTCTAGATAAGGATGTACATGTTTTAAATAATCAATTCTTGTTACCTTTAGTGGGTAGGTAAATAGATACCAAGGTTGTGTGTTTTACTTTATTGGAAACAAATTAGTAACCGTAGATTTGAATATAACCAAGTATTAAGATGTTTACAATAAATGCCAAAGAAACTATAAGTAGTTCTGAAGGAGACTGCCTTTTAAGTCCTATTCAAGAGATAACTCAAATTTATTTACTGATAACTCGATTACCTACTATTTAGGTTAAGTCTTGTCTTAAAACTTAAAAAACAGAGTTTATTTCACCACTGTCTATAAAAACTTCTTTCTCGTCAGCTATGCTATTTTTTAGAGTGATTAAAATCATTGGAAATTACAAAAAAGTTCAATTATACTACTACTACTAACTCAGTAACTCATACGTAACCGCCGCTATTCTGTCTGTTAATTATAAAAAATAATACGTGATATCATCGAACCATTTGCACTGAGCATCTGAGCAATCATTGTTTGTAACATGCGTCGAGACGCGAGGCCAGCCGGCGAGACGGCGATTTAGGATACTTGTAGGGCCGGTTTGGCCAAACTTTCCCAAATCTGGAAACGAACTCAGCCTGTCTACTGACGACCCGCGTGGCTGAACGGTCACCATACCGGTCTGTCGCGCAGTGGGTCCCGGGTTCGATTCCCGGCCAGAGAGAAATACGAATGATGAGTTTAGATTTCTGTTCTGGGTCTGGGTGTTTGTGTAGTCGTCTTTGTGTGTCCGTCTTTGTGTGTCCATGGCACCCACGACACAGGAGAAAATCCTAGTGTGGGGCTATGAATGTAGAAAGCGTCTTTTGTCTATTTCTTTTGGACACAGGTTACTTTAAAATTTAAATGTAGACTCAAAAAGGCTAAAATGGATAAATTCACTAAGTGATGCATTGCAAATGTCTGTCATTGACTCATGTTTCACGACCATAATTGCTGCATAGGTATTCCATATTTTTCTACATGATTAATCATTAATTTTTATGTGACACGTTTATTGTCAGTGTTATCAAACATGTATTGTGATGTGTTTTGGATTCAAGTTTCCTCTGTAATGTAAGCGTTCGTATGTAAATTCGTATTTGACGGTCACGGTCGAAGGAGAAAATTAAAATTTCACGTTTTGCGAATGTTGAACGAATCGATTTCGTAATATTATGTATAACATTTCATTATCACGTGCTACAACCATTATCTAGTTTTACGTTATCTCTCTCAATATTTAAGTTAGGAGGCAGATAAACGTAATCAAAAACTCATTTCTCCACGTTTCATTTATCAGCACAAGATTCTGTTTAAATGGGATTTCATATTTTTTTTATTATTTCTCATAATTTTTTGTTCAGTCTTCAAGATAGTTGTATTAAAGATAACGTGTTATCCTCGAAGAATTGGACCACCTCATGTTAGGCTCCGTCAACATCAATTTATTTCTTGAGTGTTACTAAAATTTGAGTATATTATGTCACGGACTGGACAATTATCTGTCTCGTGACCCACCAATTGACCGCAAGCCTTCTAGCTGACATAATGAATTACTGTACATTGCTCTCAATGTATATGAAATCGATGCTAGAGCTATTGAACTAATTGGAAAAGACATTAGGGTGATAAGTTACGGCAGATAACACAATTCGTACCAGAACATTTGCGTTAAGGATATCAGTGCTGACTTGACAGTATGTTCTATCACTAAGTTATAATTATAGTTACTTTTTTGTCTCATATTTGTTTCTTATTTTCACAGGTAAGCATTAGATTGTCTTCATCAGCGCCGTGTGAGTCTATGCAGATGTCCTGTCCCAACGGATGTTATTTCGTCGTTTCCGGTAGGTTGCTAAATTAATTTAGTGTCTTGTTCGGGATTGAAGAAATGTGGATTGGAATTAATAACTATTCCTAATCGCCATTTGTTAATCAAAATTTTGTAGTATTCATTTTTGGCATTGACGTACCTATTACCTAAATGACTATCCTAAGAAACTAAAATGGTGTAATAACTACCTACTGTATGAAATGTTTTAATCTCTACATACGATTACATAGTTCGTCTGAATTCAGCCCATCTTTTTGTAGTCTAAATATAGCATAGTACCCTCCAAGAACTGTAGATATTAATGGCTAATCAAATGTATTAAATTTATGTATAGATAAGTCATAGGGTAATTTAAAACAAAAAATACAGAATCTAAAATTTATGCAATCAAACCGTTCGGCTGGAAGCTTAATAGCTTTATTTCCTTGTTCATAGGTTTGATGCTGTTAATTTTATGCTTATTTCGTAGGGTTAATTTTTTGGATCTTCATTAAAATTAAAGGCTTCGAAATGAAAGAAATGTCCGTCTGGAAGTATGAATGGCTCTTTCACGGTCGAGAAACGAAACTGTTTATTTTAGTTTATGCCGCAGAGTTCATTTTTTGGAACTCGGATTAAAAATTATGGAATGAAATAAACGTCCGTCTCGAAGTATGAATAGCTCTTTCTCGGTTGAGCAACGAAGCCGTTAATTGCGCTAACAATAGGGTCGAGAGAGCCTTTCTAAAGTCAGTACAGTACTCTATTGTATGTTGGCTTATTGTTGCCGTTTGTATTACTGGCTCATTCCTAGATAGCACTTTGTTATATATTCTGTATAATCCATCTTTTATAATTAATATCCATATTTATGTTTCTATGATGTTGGATTACAATATCGAAATTTAATTGAACGTGGCTTCTAAGCTTTGATCATTTCTTATCAATGAACATCAAAATAATATAGGCAGATTAATTTTTTATTACAATTTTGCAAACTGGCATGGTTGCGCTGACTAATTGCTGATCCATTAGAACGAATTATCAGTAAGAACATAGTTTTTCTAACATCCAAAGATAACTTGTATAGCCGCTCAGACTTAACATTATAGATGGAACGTTCCCAAATGAACCGTTGAAAATTGCATTTAATATTCCGACAGTGGAGCTGGAGTCCTGAATCCTGCTCTATCGGGGTCGTCGACCTCAAATCCAGTTCACGTCTTGCACTCGCCGGCTCACGTAACAACCGCTTTCTGTATACATTGGTACGGACATACAATAAGATATTTCCACATCAGCGGCTAATGTCAAAAAACTATTCACTCTGCCAATATTTAAATTTAACTAATGTTTTGTCGCGTGCCTCGGTTAGGCTTCGTGAAATTCTTGGTACAATTATTGATTGTTTGATTATGTGCCAAAATCTATTATCTTAGGTGAAGTTTAAAATTTGCCTGTGTTTATATCTTTTAATATTTAACGAAATATTCATATTCATGCGTTTCTTGACAACAATGATGAACAACGTTTAGGATGTGGTTCTGCAAATATTTTTTCAATACTCCCACTTGCGTTAATACGATTATACAATTTTAAAGCTTGTATGTAGACAAGCTTTAAAATTTAACAAATTTAATTATGTAATCAATCAATTCAACATCTAACACAATTGTTTTAATTTTAAAGATTGTATCTAGACAAGTTTTGAAATTTAACAAATATTATTATGTTATCAATCAATTTAACATCAGTACCTGCTAAGTCTAAAGCCGCTAAGATACTTAGTGAAATTAGTCTGCATACTTCAATAGCCTGCGGTCATTATGTTCTTGTATAAATTAATCATAATTTACAGTTCCTTCAATATGTTTTTGCAGATGATTAAAAACTGGTATGTTTCTTTAAACTCAGGTTTTCAATAAATTAGATGTTATCTTACTAAATTGCAGTATTGCTGATATCATTCCAATTTGAACGTCATTTAGGTCATGAGGCAAGTGCGCTTGCGACATTTATATCCAGCATGATCGACTTGTCTTCGCATTTGAAGATTGCTCTATTTTTAAATTCGTATCAAAACAACAAGAGTATGTTTCTTAAAGTGTGCGTGGGATTATAACCAATTCTGTTCGTTGCGCTCAGTTAAATACGAATAATAATCTTTCAGGCTTTAATTATTCAAGTTTAAAGTTTTTATCGAATAATTGTTATTTGTGTTGTTTGATATATCTTTTATTTGGTCAGATTAAAAATTAGTAACTTTGTTTTAAATTAAGACACTTCGACAATATTTTGTTTCATACCCTCGAAAATTATAGTTGAAACGCTGAAAGGCAATGCAAAAGAAATAGTGAACAGTGTTGTTATGAATAAACGCGAACTGTCATCTAGTTACTCTTTGCTTGCAACGTATAATATGAGCGAATTGAATCAAGCGGTACTCGTAATGAGGCTGCTAACATGGCGACAGGACTGGGGCATTCAATCCGGCGGTTAGCCGGTTGTTGGGCACCAATTTGCAACAATCAACTCGGCATCGCGTTCTTCCCATCGACATCACTTACTACCATCGTGACGTCGTGTGCCGTGTTGTGTGATGTAACACGTAGTAAAGCGGGAAATATTGTAATTCGAATGATTTGAACTAGTATTTGTTCACATACAGTTACATCAGCGTAACTTTTTATACGTTTCTCTATAGATCTGTGAAGTGATTCTATGTTTATGTTTTTCTGTTACCAAATTTTTATTTTTTCATCTTATCCGTGGTTTTTACTGTTACTCTCCAAGTGACTTCATTTTGTTAACGTTAAACTTATAACTTATAATCTATATATTAAAAAATGTTATTTTACCAACTGTAAGATTCAAATTATTTATTCAAATTTAGACTAAGTCAACATTTAACTAATTCAACAACGCGACGTACTAGGTATTTCTCTTTGGTTGATGGCCGTAGATTGATGTGGTTTAAGAAAGTGGATATCTGTTGTGGCTTGCAACACAGTAATGACTGAGCTACGAAATGGACGCCAGTGTTCGTATTTCATCTAAATCTAATATATCATTCGTCTGTATTATACTCTGATTCATAATTAGGCATCGAAAGTGCAAGCAAAGTAGTGTCATTGTTAAAATATGCGAGAGATGCTTATACCTTTTATTCATCAATTTTTCAATAAATATAATGAAGTCATTTTTATATGCGAGTCATTGCTCTTTGCTTTTGAGAGACCGTTTTAAGCTCTATTTTCACGATTTCTCACAAAATGTCTTAAACTGAGCATAAGTGTCTTAATCTAGTTAACAACAAAAACGAGATAACAAGAAAAAACTCTTAAATATGCTTATATTCTATTTGGTTCGTATCGTTCGCTATTAACGATATTGTTATCTTCACCATAATTTTGATACTGGTTATGAAACCTGTATTTCCCGGCTCTGTTCTACTGTACTTGCAACAAATTGCACAACCAAACCATTTAGATTTCGGTTTGGCCTTCAAATTTGTTTTACGCTACATTGTGTAAACGTAAACAATATGATTTAACATGGCGTTTGTTGTGTTCGTTTTAGCAACGAGGCAACGAGGTCGAAGCGAACAGCATGAGTGGAGCACTCTCGGCGTTTAGTTAGTAAAAAAATACTTCTTTTTCCTCTTATGTTCCTTTTCCCTCTTGCAACGTCCGTTCCGGGAATTTGCAACTCTTGGCCTGGTTTATGTGTTTATTTCCCATTTTATCTGGAACAACTGGTGTTTTTGTATGAGATACGTTTTACTTTGTAACTTACATGTAAAATGGTTTCATATAAAATTGTGGAAGTATTTTATAAGGTCATTTTTAGAGTCCATGTCTGTCTATTAAATATAACTTGCATGTTGTTGTGCGGGTTAGTTGTGAAGGTTGAGTAATTCTTTCTATTAAGGATTTCTTCTTCATATATTCTTTTCAAGGTTACTCATTATGTCATAAGGTAAAATGAGGAAGATTTACGTTTTGGACATCTTACAAAAACTTTTCCCTTCCTTATCTCCAAGCCAGTCTGCATTCATGTTATGCAAAGTAATGCTATTGTGCACATCGAATACTGGACTGAATTTCTCTTTACTATTGGCTTATGATTCTATGAATAATTCATTGGGCACTATTATCACGTGTGGCTGTATAATGCTCACGCAGTTTCTTTCACTTCGTCCATTGAAGATGACAGCTGAATGTGGGTTCTCCGATACAAACTTCTAAGTCCCAAATATGATTGACTGATTTTTACTCCAAAAACTTTAGAAGAATCAATATTATCTTTCTAAAAAGCCAAGTTATTGTCGTAATTGTCAATGCAGACTTGAAATAGGTATGTGACTCAACATAACGAAAAAACATACAGAATTTTGTGTCTGCTATTGTTCTTGAATCCTGTTTTAGTTTGGTATTAAAATATATTCAAAAATATATTCAATAAAATAAATATTTGATAACATTTGCTGCGATAATATTGTTTGCAACTATAAAATAATCTGTAATTTGATGCCTGACAGATTGTCCCCGACCGCAGCGTCCGTTTGTTAAATTAATATTGATTGGCTCCATGTACCACTGGCATATAATAATACTTTTTACACATACCACAGTCTTGAATGAAACTACTTGGCACCGATTTGCAATCTAGGCATGTCCACTACATGTACATACTTTAGTATCACGCACCCTTTATCTTCTACTTGGTAAAGTCTTAACGCTTAATAATTGTGACAACGTAGAGCTTCATACCAAAAACATTGGTATGAAGTATTGTTTTCATGCAGATTCATGATCCAATGGAGTTAAAAGAAGATGAAACTGTGATAATCACAATTTATAACAGAAACTGCAAACTGACGCTAGATTCTACATATAACTTTTTCATAAAACTTAAAAATTACTGGATATGTTGAATAGAGATGCGATTTTTAAACAAATATATTTTTAGGAACGGCTTAACATTGTTACAATCTTTTAAACTATCTCACTTGAGTTGGCGTACTAAAGTGGTTTTATAATTTTTATGGGCGAGTTGTATTGACCCAAATAAAGCGATAACGTCATCGCCACATCGAGAGTCGGATCTTGCACTGGGTGTGGTCGTTGCACATAATGTGGAAAAAATCATATTCATAGGAATTTGGGAATGGAGCCAAGTTTTTTCAGCCGAAGCATTTAAAGGGCTACTTTGCACGCATAAATTATACGTATCTAAAAACAGATCTTATTCTCATTTTGTCTACACGTTTCCGCGTTGATGGAAAAGCATTTTCTCTTTCGAAAAAAGAGGCCACCAATGAAGTATATCAAATAGTTTCTTATCATCGTCGTTAGTTTATTTATGATTTGCATTCACTGTAGAATATTTTTCTCATTTTAGTTTTGGTATTCGAACTATTTTGTTATTATCCCTGCCATTTTGTTTTCATCCCTGTATGCTGCTTTTATGAGTGCAAGCTTTACCTCTAAATCGCGTGCCACATTCATAGTATCGGTGCATGCGTCGGTATAACCGGTTGGACGCGCAAACACCGACGGCGGCCTTCGTCGACGTTGCCGACGCCCGCTGACGTCATCGCGCTTATGTCATACCATTACTGATGACTTGATTATTGCTACAATGCCAAATGAACGTGCTCATCAACGCTTTAGGAGAACGGCAACATTGCCATTTCTGCAGTATATAAAGATATATATCAGCTTATTGGAATCTGGTGTTTGCTCTATAAGGCTTAGAGAACAGGTTCTCATCTTCTAATGGTCAGACGTACCTATTAATTGCAGCAGTAATATATACCTTTTTAGTGATAGACTAAAAAATTACGTAAAACATTAATTGCCATTATACCTTCTTCTAGGAACGTTTTCATTATTTTGAGCATTTGTGTAGTAACGTATTTTATGAGAATTAATTTCGCTATAGGTGGCTATCAAATTGTATGTGCCGACGAATTCTTCCCTTGTGCCCTACCATCTTTTTTCTGATTCATTTTACTACGAAATAATGATTCGTTCTGCATGACTAGCTCACTAAGTTTATTTAGAACAATTGTGATATACAAAACATAACCACAAATACAATAGCATAATGCGCTTGCATTGCACGTAATGAAGTTAATAATACTGTTAGGGCTGTTCATGTTTAATGCTTACACTCGAACGCCGCAGTGGGGGGCGTCCGGCGCACGATATTAGGTCACAACCCAGGAATACAACTATACAGGTTTTATTACCGTCTAGTGTGTCAGCTTACCGTTTGACGCTTACAAGAAGACTTAAAACGTCCCTTACGTACTCAATTGTACCTTGATTCTATTTGGGCGATTTCCCTTCGCAGTTTACAGTTACATTCTACTCGTTGGTTCGTACTATGGCAGTTGACTTTCACGTTGTCCATTACGATCTGTTCACCGCTTACAACAGGCTGAATAGGTTCGCTCTACGCGCGTTTCCTATGAAAGTAAATTTCTAAACGAATTACTGCATTAATCTGTTAGATTCTGCACCGTTACTCGCGAATTGGTTCAATGAATAAAGCATCCGGATTTCCTGCGGTTTTGATGCCATACCTTCTCAAAGTAATAATAAGACCTAATCATGAAACGATATCAAAATTCACTATCATATATTTTTATGCATAGCCGTGGTTGCCATTGTAAAAGTTGGTCACCTAAATCTACGGTTGCAATTTACTTTACGCAAGTTTTAAAAGATTCAAAAAAGCACTTTAAATGCACATGATATTAGATAGATTAAAATTGTAGTAATAAGTTAATTCAGTAGACAGCAAAAGTGACCTCCAATTTTAGGCGCCTTTAGTAGTATACAGCTAGAATATACGTGGTTGGCAACAAATGACCGGCATCCTGCTCTAGCGGAGTTCAGTGCCGGCGCCCACGCGATCGCTCATTGACTTCCACCTCACCCGACGGCATTAAGATGGTGCAACCATAGTAATGACGGTAGCTCTATTTAGATAGATGACCATTCAAGCTTATTGTAAAATTGGATCTCATATAGAGACAATGTCATATACAATCGTGACGTTTTGTTTATTTATGGATCGGCTAATTAAATCGATGAAGACATATTTCACAAGAAAACAATCGACGTAACATGTGATGTTTGAGTGCTCGAAGTAGAAAGTAATGAGACGGTCGCACAAATACTCGAATATGAATAAAACATTTCATTTACGACAGAGTACGTCTGATTATATAAAGTGGGACCCAAGGTTTCAAGAATCTTATTAGAAAAAAAAAAATACAGACGAATTGAGTACCTCCTCCTTTTTGGAAGTCGGTAATAAGGTATTTCTAAGAAGAATATATTGATATAAGCGAAACTTTGCTAGTAAAGCTATAAAAATATTACGATGGGTACACCTTCTCTGAAGTTTGTAAAATTCATGGATGTGACTTCATGCATGAAACTCTACTTCCTACAAAAAATACAGTTTGGACTATTCCCAAATATGACAAAATACATTTTCAAGGTGTTTCAGCGAAGTCATATAATTATTTTACAACTTTACGTGTCGGCCATTACCCTAACTATAAACAATGACTGAATGGTGAGAACCATTGGCCTCGTTTCGTAGTCTTCGTAGACCGAGAACAGTGTACCTACGCGAATTTAAAAATAAGCCGCTACTGGGTTTATTTGTGCTTGTGTGAAAATCATCCTCAGAAATAAATTGCCTTGCAATAAATATACATAGATGTATTGGGCGTTCGGTCACTGGCGTCCATACAGAATGGGCGCCGATTGAAGTGGGTGGGAAATTACATTACGGGGTGTGAGATTGGACATATATTTATGGAAATTCGATGTTTGTTGACATTGTGGTTTGTTTGAAATAACCTGGTATAATACGAAAATCCTATGATTATTTTATTTACAAATATAATAAGTTCATGAGATATCATTGTCATATCACAGTATATGCTTAATGGTTTTATCCTTATTAAACATTGTGAAGTTTCTTAATAAAGTTTTATTTCAACTGATCTCCTACAGCGTGTAAAATTTTGGTAGTTATTATTTTCTGAGTTATGAAGTAAATACTATCTTTTATTATTTTCCAAGGTGTGCATTTAAACTTCTCGTATAAATGTTTAGACACAAAATGTTTTCCTTCTTATAAACATTCTGGTATAACATAATAATAATTATCATCAAATTTTTCATAACCTTTGCATAACAATTTTGGCCCGTTTAAAATTTAGCGTCTGCGCTGTCGAAAACTAATTTGGAGTTCGCTTCGTTGACCGGATATCCCCTTTGTTTCTGTAGAGCATCACGTTCCGAGCTGGCGATCGTTTTGTTTATAATTATTTATAACGCGCTAGTGGTTTGTGTCGGGCGTGAGCGTTTTGACGCCTAGTTGCTCGTTTTCATTTCATTTTTTTTATCAAGTAGATATTTCCGTGCCCATATACAGAATAAACCGTTTCATAAAAAAGAATAATGTCATAATTGAGTTAATTAATTTAACAAGCTATGATTACATTAGACGCGATGGTCACTGCCACCTAAATTAAAGTACACCTGTACATGATGTCGTTTCGTTCTTACGCATTATCCGCAGTTAATGTGGGAGTGAGGCGGCTATTGAGTTATGACGTAGCAACTCACGCAAGGCTCCGGGCGCGGTTCTATATTTGGGTTAATGGATTCGTCCGCGCACCGTCAACATGGGAAGTACCTGTTAGTTCGTCCGCTACCACCTTCCGACTGGTGTTGGGATGTATGTCCTAGCCTAGATAGTAACTATTGCAGATAATATACCGTAAATACACACTATGACCAGTATTAATATTATCTTCTTTGATATTTATTATACTTGCTGTATTATTGATTTTCATGTTCAATAAAAGGAGTGTATTAACATCTTATTAACGTAGTATTTCAAATCATTTCCCTCAATCGTTTTCAAAATTAATGTCCAAAGACCAACAAAACGTAAAATAATAATACAATATTAAGTTTAAATATAATGCAAATATACTTACTGTTAATTTAGAATTTTTTTTTTGGAAACCGCATTCAAAAGATATTCAAATTAATCCTTTTGTTTTGATATAATCTATACATTAATTTAACATTCAAAAATGTAAGGTTTTGATTCTAATTCTTGATAAGAAATCTCTCACTAATCCTTTTACAAACTTTCTCCTATTCCACTCTCTAACTAGTAGCATAGCTTTAGTACTTACTTATTAGTGTCGTAATTCCTGGTAATATAATCTGGTTAGATTTTTGTTACAGTCATCACGTCCGCTCTCAGTATATTTAACAGAAATTAAGCTTATTTAAACTCTTACGCAGAAAGAATCGAAGTTAAGCCTTTGTGACTATTGTGAGAGTTATTGGTTGGTCTCATGTTGAGATTAGCGTCGTGTAATTTCCAAGGGCATATCTATAGTATCTATTGTCTGAAATGTAGATTCTGATCTTGTTTAAAGTAGGCCAGTTTCTTCCACAACTTTCTTTTATTCAGCTCGACATATATATCCATGATCTCCTAGATTTATTTTTATGTTTAAAGTCTTAAATAGTTGTATGTACGTGATTAGATCTCATATTCATATTGAGCTTTCATAAATCCTTGTTTAATCAGTAAATAAATGAGCGGCCAAAGTAATCCCTTAATTAAATTTACGTTTTTAATGTTACATTCCTTTGTTCTATAATGTTTAAAACATACCTAATTATATGTTTATTAATTGTGTTGTTTTATTTCTCATAAGCATAATTAACTAATTTCTTTTGTTTTAAGCTTAAAACTGTTTGCTTTAAAATTGTTTTGCAATCTATAGCTAGTTGCAGATAGAACTTAGTTAAAAAGCCACGTAACATTACTGTTTTACCAATTTCACATAAGGCAGTAATAGGTGTTGTTGCAATATCCTCGCTGTCAAGCCACGCAGAGTTCTGCCATCTAATTCCACGTATTTTTCGTACTTGCTCAAGTGCTTATGGGTTTTTGGCACCGGTCTTATCGATTAGTCAGTGTCTAAAAAATGTACGACTGAATTATGGATATTTCTTGTGCCATTACATTCCGATAATACTTTGTGCTATGGTTATTCATATTAGGTTTATTCCAACAAAATATATTTTATTTATCTTATACCTGTAATTGAGCGATGTAAGATGTATTTCTTATGTTCGATCGATATAAATGTTTTAAGGATGTTTTTAATTCCACACGCTACGAAGTGATGATGAAAAGATGCGAAGAAATTTTAAAAATAAAGATGATCTCATTAGATATGAAAATTGTTAAGAACGGCGTTATGTTATCGAGTGTATCGGCGAAAACTCGAAGCATTCTCGTGTCCACTTTTGCTGAGCTAATGGTTCTATATTTAGAGCTGGCTCTGATGTCAACATTAGTCGGAAGCTGGAAATCGTGCCATCGCCTAAACTTTATTCATTTAATCACTTCACGGAAAATGAACGTTCGTGAGAATTGTTTGAAGAAATTTATCATTCGGTCAAACGGGTCTTATGCGCTTTTATCTCTTTTAATCTTCGAATTTGTATTTTCAGTATAAGTTTAACAAAAGAAGCATAGACAAACAAATTGAAATGGATGATAGTAGATAGAAATAGAAGCATAATTAGGGACAATTATCTTTCTGAATTAAACTTGATGAATCGCGTGTACTTAAAAATTCTTAAAAGGAAAAGCGAATAAACGTCTTCAAGAGCTTACTGAGCTTATATTAAGCGTAGGTTGAACAGTAATAATTCTGAGAAACCGCGATATCAAACCAAAGCTTGTAGTTGATTACAAAAACAAACAAAACAAAGCTTTGAGTGTGGTTAAAATGCAGACGCAGTTGGTCTACTCGAAAGCACGCGGTGTACTGTGACGAACAGTAAATAACTACGTACTACGAATACATCCGTAGGAACAGTTATGCGGCTTACAAATAATAAACCTTATATACCATAACAATAAGCGCTGACAAACAAAAGATTTAAATGGGGTAGTCGTGATTAAAATCGCATTGCATCCTGTCATTTGAATAACAGTGAAATAAATGCACATAATAATGTATTCGCCGTTTACGTGTCGATGAGTAAGCTTTATGGTGAAGGGCGATACAGTCACGAGCTTTCCATTCCCGTTCCAATTGTCCTACTAATTATGTGTCCCCTAAAATTGACATAATTAAGAGCATGGAAATTTTTGCATTTCAAAATGTATAATTGCTCGAGGTTAAAAAACGCTATCAGTTATATCATCAATGAGAAATATCTAAATTTCAAAACGCTAAAATATTGTACTGCGTGAATATTCCTACAAAATAACTTTCTATACAAAGGCTCAATAGGAGTCAACGTATGTGAGAGCCGTATAGTAAGTATAATATTGAACCTTAATTTAGAGAAATAAGATGGTGCGTTCGAAAAGTGGTTGCAGGCGATTCATGTCGTCATGGTGTGTTAGCCGCCGGTCGGCGGTCCCCACGCGGAATAACGGTCGTGGTCTTATTACACTTTACATAACTCAAAAGTAAACGTGAAATGGATATAGCTACACGTAATGGCACACAACCGTTGCGAGCTACTTTCGAAGACTTGTTTACTTTTATAAATGCGGACCAATGTACTGAAACGCGGGTCTGCGTGTTAATTAGACTCAAACAAAACATCTTCAATGGTGAATACCATCAAAATTTAAAAATCGCCTTATTTTTTAACTTTTTTGGTATAAACTGAAAAGTTCAAACATTTTCTAAAATACATCCTACTAATGAGGCCCCAAATTAGTTTTAAACGACTTCTTAATCGTTGGAACGATTACGCGATAACTACTTTTACGAGGGTTGCAGGTATCCAGTCAGTTCCAACTATCATTACTCATGCCGGGAGTCAGGACGTCCGGATTGAAACCGGACAGACTAGTGCTCGTTATGCACTGTCACCAGACACTATTATGTCCCCTCCTAATGGAGATGGCGTGACGTCTAGCCGTTTGGTAGGCTCGGTAAATAAAGGGGGAGGCTCGCTTCACAAAAGACAATACCCTAACTCGAGTGCCTTATAGTCTCGAGATTGTTCCGTTGGAGCGTAGTCCTTATCTTTTTTTTGAGAAACTGCTGGATTATAACATTTTTTCTCCACTCTTGCACGTCTATGTTATCGAAGTATGGAGCCCTTTACTGATCTATATATTTAAGTAATGAGTGGGGAATTTTAAATATGCTTTGTGGATTGTGTTATTTTTTTCTCTATTAACGGGGAACGGAGCGCCTCTTATAAATCCTTTGTAATGTTAAAAGTTAAGTTCATTGTATTTTCGAGTGCAATAATAGCAAGAACGTTTGCCTTGCGACCCGCATTTTCAATTGCAATGTTCCACTCGGTTCATACTTGTTTGAAATTGTTCCCGCTTTTTATCTTGGATTTGTGTTTTAAAAATTCGCCAATGCCGTTGCCCTATATTTCTTACTTATATTAATTATATTGTAGACATAAAAACTTGTAAGTTTGGTTTTGCTTTTAAGGCTTGTAAGCTGAAACAATTTTCGCTAAATTGAAAGTACATTCTTCTAAAGTATAATGAGACGTAATAAATATAACTTCCAACCATAAATCGTCATGTTAATTGCACCAAATTCCTCTGCTTCTACATTTGTTTGTTTGGGTTATTTTAGGTACGTTAGTAGTTCTCGTACAGTTTTACATGTTACTACTTTCTTTTACCTTTCTTATTCTTCAGCTGAATCATTATTAACATCAAGTCAAGAAGGTACAAAATGTTCAACTGTAACTTGACATAAGTCAATAGATTTTCGATTAACCATAGCGTGGGGGCATAGTGGGTCTAATCACAAACCATGGTGTGCTGCCGACGCCATGTCTGCCTGCCGCGGGTCAACGAACTCACCTTGCCAGCTTGCCTACTCAATACTCTGTACATTCGCTTTGTTCGATACTTTTTGACTCTTTTGATTGGTTTGTTGTAAGACCTTTGCATTTAATGGTTCGACCTTTGCATTTAATGGTTCTAATGTTTTGTTTTCGTGTATCATCTATGAAATACATTAAATCCATTATGTGAATTTCAATAGATTCCATACTCTATAAATCATCTTGCTTATCAACCTTTATTCTATGAGTATATTCTCTATTAAATAACACAGAGTCAGCTATATCATTCTAGGATATTTTTTTGACACCTTAAACTCCCAATTTTTTTTTTTATCACGAACATGGCTAAGTAAATAAATATACAGCCAGCATAATTCTTTGAAACGAGTTGAAAAATGTTTTCAAGTTATTTAATTCTTTAAACTTTAACTAACTAATTAACGTTAAAATAACTTATTAAAAGTAATAATCAAAGTGACCTTATGATATCGTATAGTAAGTTATAAATATTACGATATACATAAGGCTGCTTTTGCTCAAGGTAGTTTAAATTTGCTCTCTATTGCGGTTATTAGTATATTTACCTTTGAAATGAAATGAAATATCTTCATTTTGCATAGGCCTACGGGGACACTTACAAATAGTCAGTTACAATATTTTTTTCACACTCCCACCGCATCGGAACACGACTACGACTGAGGAAAAATATTAATATATATACACGACGAATAGATATCCGCTCTTCCTTTGGGAAGTCGGTTAAAAAGTCGGCAAGAAATTTAGCGGGTTTGTCTTTTCTCTTTGTAGTACTTTGTACTTTTTTAACCATCTTTATTTTTCCAAATTAGGTATTTCCGGCTGACTCTCGTAAAAACTGGTCACTTAATATATTACGGTATTAAATTGATAACTCTCAAATGTAAATCAAATTTACCAAAGTTTAAAACGTAAATAGAGAAAGAGGTATTGTATTAAAGACTACAAAATCATTAGTTTTGTTTCCAACTTTATCAAAATAGAGTCTTCATTGAATCATTAAAAAGTTAAAATGATAACATTAATAAACAATTAAGTGTCAGTTAGGGTTGCCAACCGTACTATAATATATAGTATTGTACAGTATTTCGGGTCTGCATATACTATTGAATTCGGTACTATATACTATTGAATAAATAACGCGAAAATATTATATTTTCGGCACCGTAATTATGTAAAGAAATCAATCAGTTCCAAATACAAAGTATACGAATGCATCTGGATATTTATTTTAATAGATTAAAATAAAATATATGAGATGCATTAATTAAAATATAAGTATATTTTTGTCTACACATTATGACTTATCCATAAATTACTACCTATATGTTTTACGTGTGTACTATAGTTTTATAGCTTTGGATAATGCTATATATGTCGGCGAAATGTTGGTAACCCTAGTGCCAGTATAAAATCCGTCTTTAATAAAAACGAATCATTAAACCGGTTAGTCATAACCGTTTATATTATGACATTAATGGATCTCATTATGGACGTGGCTGTTCTTACTTAGAGTGGTTTTGTGTTTTGTTTATTAACTTAAATATATCGCACATTAAGAAAAATGCTTTCTACACTCATAGCTCCACACTAGGTTTTTTTACTTCTGTTCCGTGTGTAAGTACTGTGACACACAATGACGAATACACAAACATCCAGATCCAGATCAGAATATATAATCATTATTCAAATGTGTGTCCGGCCGGCGATCGAAACGGAACCCACTTCGTGTCAGACCGGCATGGTGACAGCTCCGCCACGCAGGACGTCCAAAACGGAGAGAACTAAAAGGACCGAACTCAAAATCTAGGCAGATTGAGTTAAATACCTGAAACTACTGATAACGTAGTCTACCGCTTAGCAAATGTAATATATAAGTGGTAGAACCAGTGTAGTTCAACTGGGAAGGTACCACCGCCTCGCCAATTTCGCGCGTGAAGCAGTTCTTGCGTTTCGGTGGAAGGGTGTGGTTGCCGGCTCACTTACATATGAGGCAACCTTAGTTCAGGCAATCTTAAATTTTGGGAGTAGCAACGCATTTGTTATCGTCTTTAGATGGAACTTCTGTTCCATATGAAGTTGCCGAGGGCGGCAGTAACCACCGTCCACCATCAGGTGGACTGCATGCTCGTTTGCGACTACAATCTAATAAAAATAAAAAATAAAGGTGACAATTTTATAACAGGACACACATAAATAGTATGTCTATCCCCAATCTCCCTGAAATTTGAACTCAATTATGTTATATCCACAAAATGCAAATATAGAATTACGTTCGCGACTACATAAACACAACACATGAATATTTTGTATACAGTAAAATATTCATGTGTTTTTACAAAGTAAAGCTTGAATTCTTATGAATTATGTATATGTGGAATAATAAACTTGCCGGATTTGCGTAAAGATGTTCTCATAAGATATCATTTCTCATTGTCCTCAGGTTTATACCAGGGACAAAAAATAACATAAAACAAAAAAAATCTTACCATTTGTAATAATTACGACGTAGATTTCAGTTTATGGCGACATCATTTTTGTTTAAATGTTACTCACCTCTTCCCACATTTGGACGAAAAATGCGAAAATATTACCAAAATCCCTTGTACATAACTTTAGTCTTATTTATTAATGTTGTAAGATGTGAAACGCGGCTCAATACCCATTTGTCGTGTCAAAGTATTCATCACTTGATTAAATGAAGGAGAACATACTGATACACCCTTGACTGTTTACGTGTCTGAGATTTATTCATAACGTTCACAAAATGTTCATGTTTTTGTGAACGTTATGAATAACTAAACTGCAGTATATGCAGTACGCATAATGAATTATTTACCTAAAACTGTCAATGATTGTTTTATTTATTGGAGTTGAATACATGCCCAGGTTTTCGCTATAAAAATATGACATATCAGTCAATCATTGATCAATCGTTGATAATAAAGTAACAATAAAGTTATTATTATTTAAATATAAGCGTTTTTTACAAACGCTAGGGTATCATGTAAACTTTGCATAAACAAAGGTCGTTTTTAGTTTACTACAAGTATATCTAGGAGATTAGGTCGTGGAAAGGCATATTGCGGCTGACTAATCGGTAACAAGACCTTCGCTATAGGTTAGGGTATTGTTGTAGAAGGTCGGCGCCAGTGATCTATAAAATTTTAGTGATGCGTTTAGCCCCACAACGGTAATATCGCTGTGATGATTAAGAAAGTACGGATAAAAGTATAATTATGTTTTGTTTTCTAATTTTCTTCTTGTTCTTGTATATTAGTCGGCTCAGAGGTTGAAACCATTAGAATGTGTTTTTTGTATTTAATACAAAATTTAAATGTATTTTATGATATTATAGTTGCTGACACAAATAACATATGTGTTAAACGCTTTCTACACTCATAGTCCCATAGTAGGATTTTCTATAGTGTCGTGGGTGCCAGAACAGAAATCTAAACTCATCATTCACATTACTGCTGGCCGGCCATCGAACCCAAGACCCACTGTGTGTCAGGTCGGTATGGTGACCGCTCCGCCAAGCGAGTCGTCAAATAAGTATACATACGGATAGCGGTAAATCGTAAACAGAATGACAATTTCCAACAATTGTTTTTATATAACGTTTGTAGAACAGTGCTAATCACTTAGCGCAACTTGCAATGAGCTCATCTGTTTAGCGTTGATCAGAAATGTGGTAATACCTTCGAAGATTCACATAACTTCACAGCCGGGTTGCAACTGAGCCGTCTTAATTTCGAAACAGTAATTAAAACAATTAACACGTATGAGCGCTAACGCCCAAAGACCGCCATTTGAAACACTTAGCGACCGCGTTCTACAATTAATGCAAGGAGCTTAAGTGATTACGACGGCTGGATGAGGGGATGTGGCTGGAAAATGTACTTACTGAAATACCACTGGTATTTCATTTTGACTTGTTAGTTATACATGTTTTGATTTAGTCTGATCATTCAGTCTAAGTTGATCTGCTAAGTTAAGCAATGTTAGAAGTAGTAGAATGCTCGTTAGAGGCAACTTTTCAGGCATTTTCGTATTTTGGAGAGAACGATCAGCTGTTGATCCTATTAATTGATAGCAGCAGTTTATTCTTATCGGCGACCTGGCAGTTTGAAAACATCATAAATCATCATCATCAAAGACACGTCCCCAGCTCGTAAAATGGTTGAAGATAGCCACTTTTTTCATATTAGGTTTTTTCAAGAAATATTTATGCTAGTTACAAGGTGTCATCAAGTATATTCAGTTTCCTTCGCAGTGAGAAACCGTGACCAATTAGGATTTTAGGTTGCAATTAATTTCAAGGTTGATTCTCATCTGTGATGCCCATTTTTTTGCACAGTTTAAACAAGGCACAAGTAGCGACATCTGTTTATGAGTTGTGTAATTTTATCGTTTACCTTATGAATTGTAGAGACGACAAATTGTCATGCTTTTCATATTAAATAGCTGTTCTAATATATCATCTAATATATTATCACTATTAGCAATGGCTATGAGTACAAAGGGATTGAATATGTAGTATTGAATGTGTCTGTATGAGTACGATCTTTGTCTTCAAAGAGCGCACTTTAAGGTGGCTCTATACTCGCTTGCGAACCGCTGCCGCAATTTGCGCGATCTCTAAACAAAAATATCACTATAATTTTTCATTCACAACTTTCACTGTGTCGTTTGATAGAAATGGACACGAATAGACAACGATTTTATTTAATGAATATGCGCTTCTTATCGCATCAAACATCATCCATTCAGCCTTTTAAGGTCCACTACCAGACCTAGTCCTTCTGGAATTGAGGTTTTGCCGATAGTCACCGCATGCGTTTTGGTCATGAAATAGCACAATGATAATGTAAAAATACTCTGAATATGAATACATTCATTTGATACAACGTGTAATAAAGTGGGAATCCGTCATGGTAGTATCAATCGACTTTGGATGGATGTGGATGTGGATCTTATGGATTTCGATGGTAGTGGGTCGCGAACGCGAAATCCAAAACCATGAGCGCTCGCGCCATGAGTGTGGAGCCCCCATAAGAATTGATCCCTGACTGTACTATCGACATAGAAAAGACAAGTATCATCTTGTCTTTCACGTCTTTGTATACTCCAACGAAGTATGGTTTCGCTTTGATGCTCATCTAAAAATGAAACAATAAATGCTACCAAATATGAAAATATGAGCCTTCATAGTCGAGAAGCAATAGAAAGCAGTCGTATTTTAGACCCGTCTGGCGGAGCGGTCACCATACCGATCTGTCACGCAGTGGGTCCCGGGTTCGATCCCCGGCCAGACAGAAATGTGAATGATGCGTTTAGATTTCTGCTCTGGGTCTGGGTATTTGTGTTTTCGTCTTTATGTGTCCATGGCACCCACGACATAGGAGATAATCCTACTGTGGAGCTTTGAGTGTAGAAAGTGTTTACCTATGTTTATGTATTTTAAAATAATTAGCGTCTAAACTGGATGCTAAATATGTATTAGGTAAGATTTGGTAACAATGTTATACGAGTACATAAAGATTATACGACCGAGACCTTTAAACAAAGGTTCTTTCAAGGCCTTTAGGGAAAAGATAAGCGACAAATGGGCACACCGTGTCATTAACTTAGCAGGTACTAAAATATTTTCCAATAAGTCACTTACAAAGTGACTACACAAAATGGAAATGACTCGTTTTTTTCACTCGTGACATAATATTGGAATTTCACAAAAAAGTATATTCTTAATAAATTCTCTGATTCTAAAATAAAATGTAACTCTTACTTATTTTTTGTCTCCAAGTATTTCATGCTTCAATAGTAATTTTCGTCTTTTTATAATGTAATAAGTATATTACTATCATAAACAGGACTATTAATCGAATCAAAATCAATCCGAAAAGCTTTTAATGTATCATACATTCATTAGTTGTTAACCGACTTTTGTCCTTTTAGTATTTGTTAGTTTTCCACAGAAAATCAATGTCTTCAAAAGATTATTAGTAAAATATAATAATTTTAGTTGTGCTTATAAAAAATATTTAATTTTACTAAGAATTAAAGTAAAAAGTAGCTCTTTTAAGCAAGGTATGCTTGTTTAACGGTGAACAAATAAATCCGTTTAGGTGCGGCGATAAGGCTCTTGAATAATATATCTAATCTTATCACCGGCATGACGTCACGCATAACAAAAATATTGAGTTCTTACATGCACTTCTGTTGTAAAGTTTTATCTGTACCTTATTTCGTTAACCAATTATTGTCCCATTGCCAGGTGCGTTCTCCATCCAGAGTGAGATAGTTTTAGGTCACAGATTACCGTGCTGGCTAAGTGCGAATTGGTAGAGTGTCAAGTACACTCTACCAATTCGCACCTGGCCAGCACGGTATTTACTTTGAAATTATCTATTAAATATATTGTTATCAATAAATTTATTAAAGGCGCGATGTGAAGGTAGACCTTCCACGTATAAAGTAGGTATTACCTAATTCTGTTCTAGAAAATTAAGGACCAAAATTAAACAGTCTAAACAAAAAGGTTGCAGGTTGTTTTTGACTTGGTTAAGAATACGGAAAAAAAAACACGTGGTATCTTACCTCTAGCCTCTCCCCTTGTGATATTTCGTGTTTTTTTTGCCGAACCCCCTCCCGCCCTTTCAAGCCTCATTAATTAATGGACGGACCCGTACATCAAAACTAAGTTAAAATTTAACTGTCTATAATATTTATTAGCATACTGTTAATTCGCCGGGTCAAAATTCAGGGTGAACGTGTTTCATTGATAACAAAATGGAGATAATTTGGACTAGTCTCGTGTAATTGTGTTTTATGTAGATCTTACAGATAAGAATAATTATTACTTAGTAGCGTAATTTATCGTTTAGTACCTGCGTTTCGCGGACAGTTTTTCAATAAATAATTAGGTATTTCCTTGTCGAAAGAAAATCAAGAAATTCAAGTATTTTTGCCCGTTGTAAGTGTATATAGAAAAAGCCTTAATGCTTCCATTAAAACCAGCTTTCGTTTTATTTCCAGAGTGTAGAGCGTGGCGCGGTGAGGTGCAATAGGTCGCGATGACGACCGACATATCGGTGTCCCGGTGGGACCCGTCCATCGGCCACGGGCAGGAGATCATCGACGAGTTCGAGTACGATGGCGGCAACTCGTCGTCGAGGCTTTTCGAACGATCGCGCATCAAGGCGCTTGCTGGTGAGAATAATATTTCGAAGATTTTCAAAAATTTCAGGCCCGAATTTCCGAGATGTCTGGAAGCCTCGGGCAATAAAGGAATGAACCCCTCCTCCAATGTTTTTCAAACTTTTCTCTAGTGTGGAGTCCCCCTCCCCTTAATCCGGCCCGTACTGGAATTGTTGAAAACAGTTTTGCAGCCATTTACACTCATTTTCAAACACGGATAACATATATTCAATCTTAAGTCTAATAAATGAATAAATAATGAATATAGTAGGAATATGGATCCGAATTAAAGTGAATCTCATTTTAGATAAATAAATCATAATTTAGATATCTATCTGGCCTGGGATCGAATCTCGAACTTACACCGTGTCAGGCTTGAATAATTACTATCCCGTCACACAGTTCGCCAAGATAATTCCCAATCGCCATTATGCTATTCCTGTACATAAATCCTTACAAATTTACCCAAAGACATTCTAACTAGGTCCTCAGGGATAGGTAAATGAACGATTTAAAATAGAACTCCACATATATCTACTAAACTTCAATCTTAATTAATTTTAATTACGCTAAAGCGATTAAGGCAATAAAATATCATGGTTCATAATTACGTAATTAATGTATTATTTACCTCAAATGTAAACCTTTATGTTTTACGGTTATGGTCACATTAATTTTCATATTTTGCGCCTTAGTTACCTAATTGATAATTTGTGATTTTATAACCTAATTTACTATGTGTACTACGTTTAATTAAATTCACTCCCCCCTCATTTTAATTCGCCTTAAATGTATGCCATCATCAAGAATAAAACGGTATATTGTTGTAACTATCGTGACCCATAGGTGCCATAAAAATAGAATGACTGAAATTCGTCTTTGTTATTATCTTATTCTCAGAATACTCTTAAAATCACCAATTAACCAAAAAATCTTTTTACTATGTTTGGAGTCTCAAAATAGACTCCAAACATAGTAAAAAGATTTTTTGGTCATATCGTCTGGAAGCATAACTTGTTAAACGATAAATTCCTTGGTCGTGTTATTAAAGTTAAAAACATTTTCAAAAATCATAGTCGTTCTAATAAAATGAAGCATTTCGGGCATCTAAATTTATCACTCTGTTATCTTCGAACCCCGAAAGCGCTTAGACAATCCATCCATATCGTGCGATAACTAAGTCTCTTCGTTTTATCGTCTCCACCCAGATTAGCGGTCTCAACTGTTGCCTGCAAAGGTACAATAACCGATGATAGAGACGGACTGTTTCGATACCCCGTTGTACAATTTATATTTGGCGGTACATTTTTTGCTCTGATCGACCGTGAACCTATCGGTCAGGCACTCCGAATAACTGCAAGCGCAGTTGATACATAACTACCGTGATGCTTATGTCTTGGCTAAAAGCTCTGCTGCGTTATGTGAGATTTCGTGTGATTCTGTGGTGTTTTCGTCCAGTTTAGTTCCTTTGGTGATTAGTAGATTAAACATATCGATGTTGTAATATGCGAGATATGTTGTAAAAGTTAAAGGACCAAAATTGAGAAATTTCCTATGTGTACTACTAACATTATCCAGCGATAACGAAATTCTCGACAATGATACGATTGTAGCAACGTAGATAGTAGATAACGGACGTGATTATTGTTTCAAATAATATTGTCTTCATGTTCCATAAATTATTTACGGTACAATCTTTTTGATCGTATTGTAATACAATTATAGTTGGTTTACTTCAAAATAACACATGACCTCGACCTGTTAGAATTGTACTATATTTAATTTATTGTATAATTTGCTGGCATTGTGGCTTATCATAAATACCGTCCCCTGTTTTTCCTCCAGCTATAGGAGTCATAAACATTTGGTTCACGTCAATTAACACGTTTCTAGTAACTACTATATCAATCGTACGAGTATCAATCCTTATCAATGATGAGTGAGCTGTCAGATACTGATCTAAATTTCTCGCTTCACCTAACTATATTTTCGTAAGTTGTCAACAACGGATCTGCGAACTATGTTTAGAAAATTGTCATGTGTATCTTGATCTAATATTTTTTGCACTCACGTTTCTCTAAAGTTTGGACTGTGAGCTCTTCAACAGTGATATAATTAAGTTTATTAGGAAACATATAATTAATTGAACCGGTCTCAAAGTTGCCGATATCTGCAGCGTACGTATCGAATATCCTTGTCCAGTAGGCAGTTGAATTTTGTCGCTCTGATTCTTCCCGTTCTTTCGCCTCGTGCGCGGGCCTCAGTCTGTCAGTGTTGGTGATATGACATCGACGGAGTGTTACGATCTGATCAAGAGAGGTGTGGATATTGAAGTGCCCGGCTTGGAGCTTTACTATGACAAAGTGGTGTCGGAACTCAGAGGTTCGTACGATTGTAGCGTTATGTTGTGACGACGTTTTGTATGGGATTTTGTGTCACGGAATATTTTTTTTTGTGTTGGCGAATTTTATTGTTAATAATTTTGCTTTAATTTTGATATGTTTATGTTATTAATATTAAATTATATATAAAATAATGCTGATTTTTGGACTAATTAGCGGCGTATTAAAAGAGGATATAATTGAATTCAAACGATTTGGAATAATTTACTGTTAACTTTAAGGAAAATAAGCTTAAATAGGTACTTGTTGTTCGTTGTCATCCTGTTAGTTTGTCTGGGATTAATAATACGCTACGAATTAGTGTTCAATGTTAACTAACAAATAGGTACTATGATGTTTATAATCCTGACACAAAATTTTCATGCACAAATCCATATCGGAATGTGTATTTTTTGTCACATATAAATTATCGCGGTTGGCTTCTGCACAACGCCTAAGTTTCCGCTCTAAAGCGTGCGACCGGCAATACGATCCGCATCTCGTATTACGCATATTATCTTACGAATTCAATACCCGGGGCCGTACCGTGCTGAGTTATTGCGATGGAGCTGGCGGGCGCGGACGGGCGCTCGCGGCTCCGCAAGCAAGCGCCCCCCCTCTGGTCCCCCCGCCGCGGTCGACCTCACTGGCGGTTATTGTGTTAACATTCCCTATTGTTTTTATACGTTTCACCAGTGCCCGATACCCTCGCGGCCCTTGCGGTCAGCATCTGTGCACATCTATTGGCAACGAATTCCACGTACCTTCATTTTCGCGGTAGTCCTTAACGGTTTCAATGTCTCCTTATTTCATATAACGCGATATGTAGTGTTTCTTGTATCTCGAATTTGTCCAAAGGTGTTTCTTTGAAGAAACTCATTCAAAATCTTTGCACATGTTATTATCCATCAAAGCTTTATCCATCTTACAATTTGAGTTACCGCGTCGATCGACCTTATTTATTCTAAACACGACCTTGTCGTTGACAGACGAACGAGAGAGCGTACAAAAGAAGACCTTTCAGAAATGGGTAAACTCCCACTTGGTGCGTGTGGGGTGCCGCATCGGCGACCTCTATGTGGACATGAGAGATGGAAAGATGCTCATTAAATTGCTCGAAGTATTATCTGGAGAGAGACTGGTAAGTTTGAAATAATTATTATGTTTTGACATTCCTTTATACTACAACTAGCTGACCCGGCAAACGTTGTTTTGCCATATAAATAATTTCCTATTAAAAAATAAGGGTTGATCGTAGAAGG
>DWNE01000381.1:0-30556 GCA_018249875.1 Cecropterus toxeus | reverse complement strand
ACATTCAGTCACGAAAATCTTTCTTATTTTATTTTTTACCGTCAATAAAACTTAACGTAACATCGAACTTAACGTTCGTCCGAAAATGAATATAATCTGTCAATCACTTCAGTCGTTATACCATTGAAGTACTCGTATATACGGTGATCATCTTTCACTAAAAATAATGACATTTAAACACATAATTTTACCGTTTCGCTAATGACTTAATATGATAATTCGTTATCTTTGCACTTTGACTTCTTAAGTGTTTAAGAAAGTCATTGTGAAGATCAAAGGATTCCTTCAAGTGCTCGTATGATTGGTTGCCGTTCCTTAAATTTTTGCCGTAACAATGCGATATAATGTTTTTTGGAGTTTTATTTTGCGAACGTGCGGAAATTTCTCCGAGGCCTCGTTAATCATATTTAACAACAAAGCTCATTAAACGTACATTTGTAATTGTCAATTTCGGCACTGTTGCTTATTAACAAATGTTTTTCCGTCACTACAGTATGTATATTTAGCGCAATAAAGATGATATTGGCTTGGGATGACCATCAAGGTTGCGTTTCGTTTCTGTGACGGACGCAAGGAGTAGAGTTGCTAATTACTGCCTTATCATCAATCATCTTATTGATCGGTGACAAGGCGAGTGCAGTAGGGTGCGATGTCTCGGTTTTAATTGCAAATGAAACGCAATCTTACGATCTGGGGCGTTCGGTTCAGAATGGCTAATTGGTTAATCAATTATTCAGCGCATTGACAGCTTTCGAGAATAATATCGGTGACATAACCGCGCCCTGGCGAACCTACTTCGCCCACTTCGAAGTATGCCTTTATTTTATGAAATTTTATATTTTTTGGCAAATTTAGATGGATTTGCAATAAAACCGAGGTGTTAAAGTGAAGTCCGCAACCAATCACGATTTCACTGTCGTTGTTCTACAAGGGCTGTTGACGATGTAAATAATTTTGAATATTGGTGTAACAAAAATTGCAATAGCTTGTTGTTTTTAAATTTTAATGTAAAAGTCCTAAGGAGTTACAATGTGTCTGTAATTGACTTCTGATAGATTAAGTTGCTTCTGTACTTGCATGGACCGCGTGGTTATTTTCTACCACAGTCTTTAAAAAAACCTGTACATGCAAACAAATAATTAAATGAATTATATAAGTTAAAATATGATCATTTATAGTAATTATAGTTGCATAAATACATGGAGCTTTGAAGGCTTAAAATTAGCAAATCAGATGACCTTTACCAAAGTTATCATATCGAACCGTAACAATACATAATACCCTTATTCTAAGATCTTCAATGTGGTTTCGAATTGATTTGAATGGTCCATATTAATAGATGATTGATCATTTTGGCGTTCCGTGTCTATGTTCGAATAGAAAAACAGACGCGGTTTCGTTACGCTACTTTTGCTGTTACAAATTTTAAAAACCTTATAAGTTTTTAAAAAGGCTTTTCTGCTTTGTCGATTTGACTCGTTTCACGTTGTGATCCAGAAAACTTTAAATCTGTTACATAGGAGGTATTTAATATTGAAAAGGTGGTTCATTGTGAATACACCTATTTTTAGTGTAAAACAGTTCTGTGTTTCGGTGGAAGAGGGTGGTTGCTGGCTTATATATGAGGAGACCACTTTGGTCCTCGGGAGTAGCAACGCATCTGTGATCGACTTCAGATAGAACCATGGCTGCTTTATATAAAATTACTTATAGATGGCAGCAGATGGGTGGCAGTCACCACTTATCATGCTCGTTTGCTACTTGAATCTGATAAAAAAGGTAAATTATTATCAGTATTAAGTAAATATGATTTTAAACCAATATGAATTATTTTATTTAACGGGTACTTATAATATGCTGTTTTAATTTAAATTCCTTTATTGCTGATATTTCCACCTAGCTGCATGGATCGTAGTCACAGCGAAACTGACCATGATGTGCCTAATTCACCGTGACCAAGACCCAAATTAATTTAGTTTCATACATGAGCTTTAACTGCGTTAATTCTACGGGACATCATTCGTGTAAACCCGAATCGCGCTTGACTGATACTTGTCGGTTGACATTTTGGTTCTAGTAACCCTTGGGATTGAGGCCGCGGTTCTGTAATTGCTATCGGACGATCTATCTCGTGTGTCCGTTTGATTACCGTGTTCACGTGTTTATACGTGCAACTTCAATGATCTGCATCAATAGTATTTGAAAATAGTATAAGTTTAGAGTTTAGACGAGCTTTTTAGTATTGTGCAGGCACCAGATTTTTTTATAAGATTGAAGAAGTAAATGGGCAACGCAGTCCATCTGATGGTAAGTGACCATTGACGCTCATGAACATCTGTGAGGAACTTCATACAGTACAGCGGGTTTTATCTAAAGTCAATTACAGATGCGTTGCTACTCCCGCGAATGAATACTGACGCTTCATATGAAAGTTGCAACTTCTGAGGACTAAGATGGTCGCCTTGTATGGTGGTCGCCTCGTATAAAAGTGAGTTTATTTTTAACTGTTTCGCGCTAGAAACAGGAGTGACGGTGGTTCCTCCCCGGTTGAACTATACGTTCTACCTCCTTAAATATTTTGTAGTGAATACTATGTGATTACTTTTTAGAATAAAAGAAATCACATAGTATTCACTACAAATTCACGTATTCACCACGTCAAACTACTATAAAATTAAAAAAAAAAATGTGAACTACCGTCACATTATTCATGATCTTCATTAAAATATTAGTTACATTGCATCTGACAATATTATATCTACATATATACTTGTAATCATAAATATGCAAAATAAAATTTGCATTCCTATTAAAATAAATTAAAAAAACCACGCACAACGGCTCACAATTATAACAACAGTCATTACAACGTAATTGTTTGCGAAACGTAAAATCTCGGTGCGTATTACGCAACGTGAATTAGTATCAAGATTGAATTCGAAATCGTCATTAAAAGCTCCACACCCACTACCCTGCGTATACTTTGTGCTTAGCGTCAATTTGGGCGTGAAGAGCTACCGCAATTTCGTTTGTCCGTCCATCAATGACAAAAGGCATGGTTCAGATACCACATCGCAACTAAAACCGTTTTTAAAATATAGTACCATATCGATACAGTAACAGGTTTTGCTAACAGTTATTACAGAATCAAGGAGTGTATACAAAACCAAGTTATCATAGGCAAAACATAAACTGTTTTTAATCCTATATTCACTGTCTCAGTTTGACTTTTAATTTTTACTGAAGTGAAAAGAGAAGTAAATTAAAAATGAATACTAATGTTTCAAAGGGAGTGCTTTACATTTGCATTTGAAACTACTAACGACATCGGTAACACACTGCATGTCGTCAGTAACAATCTCCGGTTCTGATATCGATATAAGAAATCCAAATATCGTTTACATAACCGTTTTCAAATACTGAAAACGACAATGTCCACTCTAGAGACCTGTATATCGGAGGTACGAGGTCGAATAGTGTGTCGTCGGCACATGTAAATTGGTTCAATGTGTAGGTGGCGCTAGTGGGTGTGATAATTCCCTCGGTACACAAAGAGTGCCGTGAGAGTGATCTCGCTCCCGAAACGTGTGGTTTGCTTACGAATTACGTGGCGTGGGAGAGGTGAAAGGTCGGATGGTGCAGGACTTGTCTATTCTGACAGACAACTCAGGGACACTGCACAATTGTGAGCTGATTGTTTCCGTTTGTTTATTTGGAGGTATATGGATATTGGTCTATAGATTTGGAATTTATTATGTTTTTTATTAAGTTTGTTACATGTGAGTTAATATTCGCTTACTGCATTTGATAATAGGGTGTTTGAAATCAAATGTACATTATTTGATTTTGGAAGCATTATTAAATTAAATTAAAGTAAAGTGAACCGTACTGGTTGTACCATATTTCAAACTTAGTGAATTAAATAAATTATTGCTTACTACTTCTACTACCTTCTACTAATTATTAATTACTACTTCAACTAAAAAATTAAATACACCTACCTGTTATAATCCGAAAATATATTATAGATTATAAATTATAAAAGGCCTCAGCTAAACCACAAAAGCATTACGGAAAAATATAAGGTAAAATACTGATATGATAAAAAATCGTTGTTTTTGCTCAATAAATTAGACAGCCGTAAGGGTTCATTTTTAGTTTATGAAAACATAAAATACTCGATCGATATGTTCAACTTTCGGTCCAAATTCACAAATGTTCACAAAATTATAACTTTCGGCATGTCGCTCTAAACGTGAAGATGTGAATAATATTGTGTTAATTATTTCCAGGCATACGAGCTTTCGACCCTGACGGGTACACAAGTGATGCTACTAGTCGCGTCCGAGACCGGACACGTGTACACGTTCGCGACGCGGAAACTGCAGCCGATGATCACGTCGGACTCGGGCAAGCGGCTCATACAGACCTGTCTGAACTCGCCCGACCCGCCCACCACCAGCGAGCAGCGGATGGCGGCCACCGGCTTCGAGGAAACCGAGCTCACGTATAACGTAGTTGACGAGGATATGAAGGTGAGGCAATTGGCGTACGCGGGCTCCGCGCAGTATCCCATAGATCACCACCCATTGGCCTCGTCGCCGATACAGCAGTACCACCACCAGCACCCGCCCTGCCCCTCACCCCTCCCCATCGGCCCCCTAGGGCAGCCTTACTCCCACGCCCATCTATCTCACCCCCACATGTCGCACCATCCACAACGGTAGTTCAGATGGCACTAGAGTAATCCCGTTTTGCTATTTAATTGGCGTCGATATCGATAGCTCCAGATACCGTCCGGAGGCATCGATTAGACTATCGGGATAGTCACGTTCTAGGTAAGCTTGTAAATTAAATCGATAAGAAGAGTAATATACATTTATAAAGGCAATAAAGTATTTTGTTGTTATTTTTGTAAATAAGTAGCTCTCGGGTATTTTTTCGTAATTGACGGCTTAATTTTTGAGGATTTGAGCGGTTATCGAAAACGGGTTCCTACGCATTTTGCGCAACGAATTTTCGAGGAATTACTGTTAATGATACCCGAAAGTTGCACATAAGCGATTGCATATCGAAATTGACAGATACCTTCTGATAAAAACAAACATCAGAGTGAATGTACAAAATGACTGACAATTTCACGGTTCTACTGAGAGACGTTGATCACTGTATGAATATGGCCAGCTTAAACAGCGTATTAAAAACTAACACAGTAAATCATATGGCCGTTAAACATTTCTATTCCAATCTATTAGGTTGAAATCAATTTGGCCGGAGTCGTTTAATAAATCATTCATCTGAGAATCCTATCAATGATATTGATGATGGACGTGGAAGCGCTGTCGAATGCCATAGAGCGGTGATCGGTAGCAAATAATAATGTTTGAAATGAGTTTGTAATTACGGTTAAAAACCGGTTGCACGGTTTATGAGTGACGCCTCAGAAGCGGGTGCTTCTGAGCGCATTCCGATTGAATCGTTATGATGAATGAATCGGTCTATCATTGGTTACAAAGTCATTGTTATTGATACACTTGACCCTATCCTAATAACTTAGATGATTTTGATAAATACGCATATTTTCATGTGATAAAGTAATAAAAAGTTTAAGTTTAAAATAGCAGCTGTAATCCAAGTTGTAGAAGATAATGAAAAGTTTTCTAAGTGTTGTACACAGAAGCAGATTTATTTAGTCTATCATTACGTTATGTAGATACAATATTTATTAGTGACACAGCAGCGTATCGATTCGAACCGTTCATTATAACCTATCGGTGACTAAAATAGATGATACTGGCACCAGTTTATCCTGGCTTTAAAAATGCAAAAGAACAAAAAATATCTTTAACAAAGTAGCAGGTGTTGTTGAGGCTAGAGACAGTTTCCAATTATCAAGGGCCGTCTCCCTGGGACCGAGAGCCACGTGATCCGGATTATCAAGAAATTAATTGAAAATTACTTTCGAAGGTTTCGAGAGTGATTCTTATAAATTCTCCTTTCAAATTCACGGTAGCATTGATTGGTAGGAGCATTCGAGTAATACGGGTGCTTTCCGCTTCTGTAGGTTTAATTTTTATTTCTGAGGATGAAAATAAATAATCTGTTAATAAATTTGAAGGAAAACTGTTTTTTATAAAGAATTTTAGCGTACAGAATTTAAAGAGAGCTACCTGTATTATCAACTTTGAACCAAAACGTAACGTCACGAATATTGATTTTAGTCACAGATATTTTTATGACTGCAGTGTAGATCACTTCGCGGTTAAACTTTAGAGCTTTCTACAATATTAGCTTTAGTGTTATTGAGTTGTCGAGGTTTAGATATACATTTATTAGTAAATGCGGCGTATTCAACATTTATCAATGGGACTCGCCAATTCGATTCGATCCATCCATTACCAGCGAACACACCTCACGCCGCTAATCGGACACTATTTATTCATCGATTTGTACTCAGTGGCCGATCTCGCTGCCGTCCCATCGATTGCGCCCGACGATTAATCCTCGCTTCTCATTTGCATATCGTTTTAATTTCGAAGCCATCCGGCGCCCACTGAGCCTTCGCCCCCGACCTCGAATAACGCTTGTCAGCTTTGATATGTTGAAATCGATTACGTCGATTCTCTCGTTTCGCGTTCGCCTCGATAAAAATCTCTCGGGCTCAGGTGGGTCGGCCGTGTTTGACGTACGGGAATAACATGTCCGCGCCAAAGTGTGCGCTCATTGTTCACACACTGTCGATAAGTCTATTCGATTGAAATATTCAAGTAATTATGATCACAACTGATAAGTACCTCTCGTGCAGGGTTTCCGCTAAATCGTTTTCTCTGTAAAAAGTCTATGATTTCATTTTTGTTACTTACATAATACGGATCCCACGCAAGTTTGGATCTGTTGGATTCAAAGTATTTTCTCTTCTTTTCTGGGGCAAGGTGAATACTTTATTGTTTCTAAAGCATACACATAAAAATGATTGTTTAAGTATTCCAAGAGTGTACCGGGTGAAGTCTGGCGCGAATGTATACGGAATTAGCCGTGTTCCGCGCCTGCTGCTCGTAACGCGTTCGTAGGATGCAGATGCTCTTGTGCATGAATTAGCGGTATAAATGTGGAATTCGGTCAGTGCCCTCGCTACGAGCAGATCTCCTAATCTCGAATTCGCCGTCTTGTTGTTTCGTAACACCGCAAAACACGCGATTTCGCTTTCAGTGCGCGGGATTTCTTCCTCGGATTCCGCCGGCGATACCTTTATTCTATTTCAAGGCACGGCGCTGGTTTGGAAAAAAAAGTGCCGCCACTATAAGAGTTATCGACACGGGTCGTAAATTCTCTGTGTTTTTTTGATGTTGACAATCTCGGGCCCGCCTCTCCGATGGACCGATGACTCACGCGCGATCATAACGTATTCCGCGCGCTCTTACGAGCCTCGTGCGTCTATTCTAGACGTCGCTCGGTAATCGCTCGTTAGTCGTCTCGCACCTCGGTTTATTAACTTATCAATACTATTGTTTTGATAAACGCCCGAGACGCAATTTCTGTTGACTCATCGTATTGTGCGGCTAATGTGGCTACATAATTGTCCGCCTGTAAGCCGATTGGTCTTGTGCAAGCCTGACGTGTTTCAACAATGAGCCTAATTTGACTAATAGGTGCGTTGTAATCGTCACCGCGTGTGGTTTAAGGATTAACAACAACATCATCGGCACCACTCTCTTCGCCGCTCCTTACATCAGTTAATGAACGTTGTTCTAAAGCTATTGTTCTAGTTTTTGTTTCTTTTATCGTTTTCTTATCTCGATTGTAGATTGTATGGGCATTAATATCGGCTTTCAGAGTTGTCGTAATTTATGCGTTATTGCCGCAATTATGTCTCTAACGTGAAATAAAAAATGATATATCACAGCATTATTAAGTTTAAGTTTGTCAACTTTCGAAAGTTTTAGCCGCGAAAGTATTTTAAATAGAAGTATTCAATAACTTGCATATATTATTTAAAAGAATATTTGATATTTGTTAACCGGATTAAAACACAATTGGCAGTGTTTATTACTAGTTGACATAATAATAAAGAAAAAATAAAAGGTATTTTTTCAGTTAACGTACGCATGTTTTCTAAATTCTGTATAATAATTTGAGATTAATTACACGGCTGAGTCGCTGCCCTAAAATCCAAAGTATCGTGGCGTAGAGCGTCGCGCTCAGCGAAATCATTAATTTATTATTCCGCGCTTGAACGCACCGTCGGCTTGAATTTTTTTTAATTATTTAATGTTTGCGAAATTCACATTAAATGATCGACCCGGCCCTGTAATTAGCGTCGCACCGGCCGACCACCCCGGCGAAAGATGTATGGACCCACCGTAAATCCTCCATAAGGGTAATAATCGAAAAACCGCCTTTACTGTGTCACCGATTGCGGTACCAATGAAGAGATTCGAAGGAATACGGTCGAGCTTGGTGAAAATTTCCATGAGTAAAACCGTGCAACCGATTCGCGCCGTGTCATTTGTGTAATGGACCCATATTGATTGTCTCGAGTTCCGACAATCGCAGAAATGTCTTCATCATCTCACCGCAAGTACTAATAATTGAACAATCGCATTACCGAATATTATAGGTCGTACGTGTACCGTTGGTTATCAATAATATCAAGAGGATATGCAAGTTTATCCTTCGAAATGGCACTCATTTTCGTCATAACACTTTCTACGTGATAGCAACACATGTTTCCATTTCTGTATTGATTTATTTCAGCTTGAATGAAACTGTTAAATTATTGATTAATTGCCTTTCCGCCTATTTGTTTATTTGAAGTGAATGATTATCATAAAAGGTTTTATGGCAAGACCGTGGACGTGGGAGAATTCTTACCGCGAAATGTTACATTGCGTACACGAGTCTGCGAAACCGTCGCGCTGGTCTTAAATCTAGTACTACATTCTTAACTAAGTTTCTACCGACTACGTTAATAGCCGGCTACATCGTGAATGTTAAGAAGCCGTTCGGACAAACATTCTCCAGTGCGAATGTAGGTCGCGATTGATTTAGAGGAAGCTGGAAGCGTCATAATGGATTGATGGGAGAGTTCCGCTCGTGGTGCGAGGCGCGGTCGCTCAGCGGGTATTATTTTAGGAGTTGCGTCCACTCCTTGTACTATTACGGCAGACCTGAGCCCGCGCCGTACTGTTGCATAATTCAGACACGAGCTCCGCCGTTTGCATTCCGATACTTGATACGTGCTTTCACATGTATTTATGGACGAGATTTTGTGTCTCCGTAATGTTTGCCGAATAAATAAATTGTGTAGGCATAAATACAATGGGCGAGTCGGCGTCTTCGCTCGTTACGTCGGCGAATGTAAAGTCCGAGTTCGCTTCTTGGGTCGCCCGCTTGTCAACCGTTGAGATATTTCGCGGGGAGTTGATGGGACCGCTTATATCGTTGTTTAGGGCCTTCGTTACACCCGCGGTTTATGTCGCCGCTTACAAATTGGCGTGTGGTCTTGGGTTCGCAAATTTCCTACATCGAATTATGTTTACGTTGTATTTATGTACCGTTTGACACGTCAGTATCCATTATCAATGTTGTTACCGAGGGCGACAAACTGATTGCAAGCTGTGACGAATGTATAGTCCGCTGCTTCGTGTCTATACAGGAAAACCAGTCCTTCTACAAGTGTCAGTACATGACACTCGCGTGTATAAAGATTATCATACACATCATACATCTTCACCTAATCTAAATGCCATCTGAAAACAGCTTGTTTTATTTGAGCAGCAACATTTTTTTTTTGCATATAAACTTATAACTAAAACGAAAAGTTAATGTTTCTATTATTAAAACGCTGCACCCACCTACGCATCACTATTCGGAATGCTAACTAGTTATCTCAGAGAATGGAAAGCAAAACACAACGATGAGATATTGTCTGAGCGAAACACGTGTACGTCATGCGTAAGCGTGCTGGAAAGAAAGCGCCCGTCTCACGGTGACATCCTAGAATCGAGTGCCAACTAATCCGAAATCCTAACATCATTATCTCCGACTTGTATCAGGCACGATTCCGCTCACATCTCGGTTACCGCAATTCTAATGATTTACTGCGGAGGTCCTCCTTTGTATGCGCTGGACATGACGAGTTTTGTATGCAAGGTGCGACTCCGCTATCCCGTGCCCATCGTATCCAGAAACTTCCGCGACGGTCCGTCCTGATTGCTCTAATTGAAATTTATTCGCCGCTGCACTCGAACGCGCCCCGTTTCCCCAATGCGACGCTTAATTCCATTAGATTAATGAATAAGCGCGCATCGATTGTTTCGAGCCGATTAGTTATGTATGCGTGTTTGCGTTTATGCGATCTCGTTTACTGGATTGACGCGGGACGCGCCTCATCCATTATAGATTTAGCCAGGACCGTATCCTCCCGCTCGATGCGCCCGACGTCTCGCTCATTTCGATAATTGGACCTGCGATTATGCTTCCAGTTGCGCAATCCGCAAACATCTGCGATAGATCCCCCGATTGGCATTCGACGATTGCGTCATTCGCTCTCGGATATAATCCGAGTCCAATTAAGAGCTTTGCTTGTAATTTCATCCCGGAGTGAGGCGCAACGTAAACGATCGCCGGTAAAAGATCATTATTTCTGTTAACTGCCACCATATTGCAGTTAATTGTGTATAGAAACCAATAATTCTCGAGTTGAATCGAACTCGATTCCAACGTGCATTCGAGTAGCGGTCGGACGCGAGTGGAAGTCTCGAGTCGATTGATTCGCTGAATCCAAGTCGGCCCACTTCCTAAAACTAGACTGGGAGACGCAGATGGTTAAAATTAGGCCCGCCGGGAATAGCGTAAAATGGGTGCGTGCCTCGTCACCGCACGCCGACCTGCCGCATATTGTGTTACACCATATCAAATCAAAATGTACGCACTGTAGATTCATGCATTCATGCAATTTTATACCTCCCAACATTATTCTTTAATAATGTTACACCTGCAGCAAATTATTACGTTATTTCCATAATTGCATCTGCAACATAAATATAAACGATTATTATGAATGTTCATTTCGACATCATTTTTGCAAAATTTTCCGCTTCATTTGACTTTAATTATTGCAGAGGTATTTTAAATAGAAAGCGATTAAAGTAAACCCACATTGCGTTAACGCCGAATCTTTTGTGAAGCTAAACATTTATTTATTCTCTTGAGGAAAATTAATGTAGGTATATATGTTTACTCATTTCCGCGAATTTAGGCCGACGTTGAATCTGGAATGGAAATAGTATTTAAATTCAAAAGACAACGAATCAAATTTTTCATGTTAGACGGACGTTTCTCAAAAGCGAGATGACGGTGAATTTTTAAGATTATTGTTCACAAACGCAAACAATGTTTTCTTCTGTCATCGAAAGAATACACAAGTTATCGGTCATCCTTTTGTATCGCCATCTCGACGCGCCGTTTCGGCGTCTCCGTTGAGCGATCTCATCTCGTGCGAACATTACAATGCTGGTCCGAGCGGCTTCGTGCGGCGGGTGGATCGCGGCCGGCCGGGATTGGACGTAGTTTGTGGAGTTAGGAGTCTCGCTATAAATTCAAACTAGGATCTCAGCTGAGGCCCGACCGTTAGCGCGTGGGAAATGATTGGGCCCGTTGTAGCCGGTGAGGCTTTGTTAGGACGATTGTCCACTGGAGTGGTGTAGATGCGGCGATAGGCCCGCGTGTAGTGCCCGCGCTACGACCGGTGACAGCTACGTGGGAAAGGCCGGGATCGCGTGCACACTTATTTGGATGATATTGTCATACGGTTGTTCGGATTTATGGCCCAATATCGTGTGCATGCACTGTGTAATTTGATCTCGCTGTCGTCCGTACGCTCCTGTTCGCTGTAATTTTTCCTCGTCGATCCGTGACCTTTTAACGTGAATTAACAACGTTTTCTTTACGCTATTGTTTGAAACGACCGGTTTAATCTGTTATTCTGATTTTAGAATAGAATTATAATAAGATTGATTATATTTAGTTCGCACCGTGTTATGTTCCGGCAAGGTCGGAAAAATGTAAACAATCCGAGCTAGTATTCTCCGCGATCCTATCTCACGCATTTCGTAATAACTACAAACAAAAAGTAAAAATAGACCGCGATAGTAGGACAGTAAACTGTGCATCTGAAAAAGGCATGGGAAGAGAATTCAAGCGCGTTTATGGCGCTGAACACCACACTTCACTCTATATTCAGTTTTTCCGTCGTCCGTACGGTCCTTTTACTTATTCCGAGTGCGTTCGTGTGTTGTCGAAGTATAATATGAGGGCTATTGAGTTTTGAAAACAAATGTATGTGAGCGATCCATCATACTTTTTCCATTGAACGTTCTATCGGCGAGCTTAGAGCTTACACAAACACAGCTTTCAAATGCTAATCCAACAGACGTGCCTCGAATTGGTTCCGCCGGTCCGCTTGAACTACGTGGGAAATGTCCGAAACTCAGTTGGAAATCCTAATATACATTAATAAGCGCATGTTTTGTCTGTCAGATGTAAAGACTGTGAAGCGCTGCGTCTGCATGTAAAAACGTCTGATCAGCAGATACGAGTGTAGATAACAATGTGATTATAGAAAATATGGAATCGGTACACGAGGATCAAAACAACTATAACCAGTTAGTTATTTATTATATCTAGTTAGTTTATATCCAGTAGATATGTATTTAAACGTTAGATTGAACATTTCAATTACACATAAAATAACACTTATATTTTAAATAAAATACATCTTCAATTTTGCACATTATGTTAGCTTGTCAATATTTGATCTCTCAAATCATGGAATAGAAATATAAACATAAATTTTAAAAGTGGTACTCAAGATTTCTTTATTAAAAATCATTATGCTAGATATTCATTTTAGTTCTAACCAACTTGTACGCGTTCGTTAATTCATCATTAATACATTTCAATATTATATTTTCCGTTAATATTATATTAAAAATGTTATCATCGTTGTCGTAATGTAGATCATCTATCTCGAATACATTCATAAAACCTTTAGCTGCAATCTTGAATAGACTATCATTCTAATCGAAATGGGTCATTGCATAACCAGTCGTGGTTTGTTTGTGTTTTTGAACAATTGACCTTATATGGCCACCTACAAGCGGTGATATAATCGGACTGTATTGGCTCATAGTGGTATCGTGTGGGCGGCGTCCTTCCTAAACGCTGGCGCCGCTCGACTTTGCATAGAGAATTGAAAGATGTGTTTGTGATCGGTTTTTAGTTTAAATCGTTTTTTGTTTGTAAAGGCTTTGGGTTTTTTGTTTAGCTTAAGCTGTTATACGTTTTTGGATGAATTGCACAATCGATTTACATATATACGGACATAATTTTTCAATGGAAAAGTATGAATTATTAAGGAAATATCGTACCTAAAATATTACTATGTCATTCTAGCGTGATTTTTATTGGGGATTTGTAATTTCAAGCCTTAGCTTAGCAGAGTCTGAATAAACAGTGGACGGCCGGATAGGGGTAAAAGCTCGTAGGTGTTCACGAAATGGAGGGGTGGTTAGATAAACGTGTGAACTTATACGAGTATACGTATAATTGTATTGTGTTTAAGAATTATAAAGTAAGCGGTATAACAGATTACAAAGATGATGTAGAGAAGCGAGAATTTAAATTTAGACTAACGCTAATTTCACTTTGGTTTAGAAAGAAAACACGATTTATACGGAAACCCTTCAACGATCGTATAGTGCAATAAAAGTGGCAGTTAATATGATAATAAATAGTCAATTCATAATCTATCCAAATGATTATTCCTCAGTGAATTAGAATCTCAAAATATTTTCCGTTCAGTAATCATTGTGATTGCGTATCTCGTTCATCGTAGGTACGCAATCAACCACTCGGCTTGTGTTACATATACGCACGTGCGTTCCTGCTGCACTCAGATGATTTATGTATGACCGGTATACGTGTACCAACTAGATGTACCTACCTACTCCAGAATTATTGTGTTCAACGCAAACCAGCTACGTGCTGTGAATGCGAATTCATGTAATGATACATTGAGTTTCATCGCTTAAACGTCAGCATCAGCCACTATCTCGTTAGTATCGAAATTACTGTCATTAACGGGTGGCACAGTTTCTGTATCAATCGCTTGATGATAATTTTAACGGAAAATTAAACTGTGTTCTAATTGTGTTCATAATTGATTTTTCTTTTAACTATTATAAATTCATCATGTTTAAGATGTAAATAATAAATTAGTGTTGTTTGGTATATTCATTATATGTCAAAATTATGGGCGTTTTGAAAGTATTTTAAAATTATGAACTCATTAGGTACAAGTTATAAATAACTATGTAATTGTGTAAATTGTTAAACCAATTGAAAATGGATAAATGACATATTAAACCAAAGTTTAAACTACCTTATTGAATTTAATCTAAAGGTAATATATGCAAATACATTAATTGAGGACTTGATAGTAAATACTACGGCGTAGGAAGCGCGCGGATTCCAAACATAACTGACGGGAGATCGGCAACTCGTAAACCGGCGGTGTACGTTACGGTTGCGGGGTCCAGGGATTCTTAGTTGTGAGGACAATTCAGAATTAAAAAGTTCTGCAGATATAAGATATACGCGAGGCTAGGGACTAGGCTCTATCTTCTTTTTATACTTAAATCTAGTGATAACCGCCGGGCTGCCTGATGGAAAGTCACTACGGCCTATGAACATTTGCACACATTTTGACGGAAAGTTCTTTTCAGAAAAACATCATCGCATCTAAAAATCTTTATATGTTATGGGTCAGGTGGTTGCATTTGCGTGTGGTTTAGCAACCAAACAAGTTTTTAGTGCTTCGTACTTAATGATGATATCGACCCCTTTGGGGACAACCGCAGTTTTATTAATTTTGTAATTGTATCAAAAACAAATAAATAGAGATGGAATAGGAGATTATATAAGTAATTTGGCTATGGTGTGTGTTCTTAGGTATCAGTAAATTTTGAAAAAGGAGTCTCTTGCCCAAAATAGTTTGCGAATACCTGGTGCAGAGTTATGGGAAACTATGATGATTGATACGTATGTTAATTTGTTTTTATTAAACGTGTTGTTTTATTAATATTTTTTATTAAACGTGTTAAATACAGTTGTCTTTTTAAAATTTGATACAATATAATTTAAGGCTCCCTATAAATTATACATTTTAATGGTTTTTGAACGACTATAACCGTTTTATTGTCGATACTATACTATTACTTGACATAATACATATTTCCCATCCTGCAAAATTTTGTAAGTTGGCAACACTATTTGTACGTTACGGCGGTATGTGGTGCAAGTGACGAGACCAGAGGCCCTGTTAATTGGCAACCCTGTTATTTATGTTAATAAACCTGCCCTATCTTACAATTTATATCTTCATACGATTTGCCTTTGCATCACCGTTCGCAGGCACATATCAATATTAGTGAGGTGATAATTTGATAGACTTCTTCCTTTCTTTCCTTCCATTTTAAAATAAAAAAAACGTCAAATCGAGATTCAAATCGCCTTAGTCAGAGTAAATGCTACTACATTCTCCGACGAAAGACTATATAAATATGGCTTAAATATATAAATCCTTGTTAGTGTAACTATCGCAAAACTAAAGTGAAATGTTTCTGCCTACTAAACCCAGTGTAAAGCTGCTGTGTTTTGGTCTAAGGGATGTGGTAAAGGTAAGGAAAGATACTTATCTTCAATTTAGTCTTCAGGGGTAACAACGTATTAGTGGTGAACCTTAGCTAAGAATCTATATCTATATGTATAAGATCTAATCTGGGGTTAATTACACATGTCCATGGGCGGCAAGAGCTACTTACCATATATGTATATACTCTAAGTTAGTTCGATTTTTCATTGTTCATACGAAAGTCTTCACATTAGCACTTGTAATCTCTTAACTTTAATATTGGAATGCGTGGTTAGTAATTATTTTGAGTTCGATACTCTACCATATTTAGAGCACTTAGTTACATTAAGGGATTAATAATTTATTGATAATGACGTCATAATATTGTTAATTACCGTTGTGTTATCTGCCGTTCTTATTTTGAGAACAATAATGATTGAGGTTATCCTCATTGGGGAAACATAAACGATATTGTTTGATAATTGGTTATAATTCTATATGTTGTTAATTTATTGATTCTTAGTTTAGACAGTACTTTTGTTCAGGCCCAAACGATGTGATGTCCCAGGCTTGTAGGAGGCGTACCAAATTTTCCATTCTCAAGGGCAGCAATGTAATATGTATTGGTCTTAAGATGATATTCGGTCTGGCCGCAGATGTCAATTTGCTAGTATAGCTATGCTTAAAAAATAGAATATTACTACTTAAATATTATACATTTTTTCAGTAATGCTTGGTAAGAGTCGCCTATATAGAAATGTGATAAATATTCGTACGAAAGTGAATAAAAATATTTGTCGCATTGTCTTATCACATGCACCCTACATTCTCAAAGTCGTAGATAAATCGATGAATCCTGTTAACATAACCGCCGGTCGAAGGTATTTAACACAAAGGGTACGGGGTTGTGCAGGGGATATCATTGGGGCCGCTTTTATTGGTCATTTCTATTAAATTCGTTTGTTTGTTGGGATATTATTCTACTGTTATTTACTGTAAATTATTTGTCACTGACAAAGTTATTTTTTTTAAACATTTAGTATCCCATGATGTTAAACATAGGTTCTTGGAATATTGCCGTTTATTATGATTACGATATTAAAGTAAACGAAATTTTAAATATGCCTTTATTGTACCGTACTGATTTCGAGGCAATTCGCCACGGAACCAACGTTTATAGCAATTTCTTAAAGTCTGCCTCGAGACGTGACTTGAATATCGAAATTTTGGAACAGGCGCTTAAATGGAATAATGACCATATTTTTCTCAATGGGCCTACATGTGTACCAATGTAGCAATGTCCACTTGTAAAAGAATTCCAATCCTCTGTTGCGTCACTGAATCGAAAGTGGTCATAAACTAAAGAGCCTTGGCAGTGTTATATCGTGTTTTCTTGATCTGTGACATTGCGAATAGACTCCGCTCCATCCCACTTATGCTAACGCATGTTTGTTTGAGTTAGACAAAGATGCAAGGCACCCAATCTCAAGCTCTCACTTCCGTCCGCCTACGGCAGCGCGGGCGCCGCCCACGCGATTAACATATAAAAATTGCAAGCCGGTGGTCTTCGTGTCGATATTGTTGTCTGATTTGGCTTAAAGACCTTTTATTTTTAATAAATTGAGTTGAAACTTGATACCTCGGTAACACGTGTCCATTGAACAAGCCACTAACAATGGCATAGAACACAGTGGACATGACAAATGAATCGAACTCAGGGAATTTATCAAGATCTGACTTAACTGGTGACGTAATGTTACTTGATTACCTTTCCGTGATATTGTTTTGGTTCGAAAATTCTAATCTACGATATCTGTGAAGAGGTAATTTATAATAGTCGCTTTAAAGGTATTTACAAAGTCATTTAATTTGTGCCAGTATTATTAAAAACAAGAATCTAAAGTCAAATCGTACAATTACAGTAATTTCAATATTCTTTTTCAAACTTTATAGCATCAACATTTATGAAGCCACATCACAACAACAGTTAACATTGTCGCAAGAATGACATCAACACGTAGGTGGCGATATAAAACGCTCGCAAACTCTACAGAATCTTTCGAAATGGCGATTTTCCTTAAATTATGACTTAATTCCGGACACCTCTCCGATGTTCTGTTATTGTGGTTTTCGCTTAACGGTACCAATTGGCACTTTAAAATTACGAATCCGCAGAAAAACTGTCTGGTTAATGATAACCTATGTGAAGCTGATCTGATAAGTTATTGTAGCTTTTCGAAAGTGATATTTTGAAGTCTTATTTGTACATTGGATTTGGATTAACGTGTTTTTATATATAAAACTTTGATACCGCCAATTTAAGTCTGTATTCATAGTATGTTAATAATAGTAGGATATTAGTTTATTTTATGAAGTTCTGTTTCAGTTCAATCTAGTTTGTAATAAACATGTTATATTTTCTAAAAGGACATACCGTGTACGATCTGACTCAAATCCTCATAAATTTAAAGACGAAGCAGAAGGTTATTATCATAAAATCGTCATAAATAGTTGACATCGGGAAGGAACAATACACAGTAGCCAACAGACCCTCAGGAAACAAACGAACAAACAAATATCGTATGAAGGAACGTGACTCGATTTACCAAATCAAACGAGAAGCGAGGCTCACTGCAGACGACTTGTTTCACTGCGGACCAGTAAACGATGGCAACACTAATGGAATAAACTTATCGTTAATATTTCTACGTTTTCCGTACCAAAAATGCTTAGCTCATTATTATACTGATACCTTTCGTAGACACGGAAAAAATATATTGAGACTTGGTCTGGCTTTCTCAAAAGCATTCAAGAATACAAATCAAGAGTCAAGTTGATTGTTAGGCAAATTGTGTTTTGAATTATAGATTCGTATAAAAATGATATCGTTTATATTTTGCTCCTGACTTCGCTTTTAATTACTCGGCCGCGGTAAAACAAGTCCTCTAGCACGGTAAAACAATTTACGTTCGCTATGTAAATTTTTGTTTATAATTTCGCGTTATTATTTTATTAACTATAAGGTTTTACTCTAATGCATTTTACTCGATTAATTCTCAGGCCATTAAACAAGTGCCATCGTCTGTCGTAGTTTGTAAGTACAACGTGGTTGATATTCCAAGACATCGATTAGATTTTAGGTTCTACTGCACCTTTGTCATCCTCATCCTTCCTTTCATTCCCAAAATCATTGTATACAATATCTTTATCGTGGATAAGTTGTTTTGGTGCTAAAATATTGGGTGCTGCTGCAACGGTTTCTCCATCTCTTATTAGGTGATCTCTATTTACATTAAAATTGTTCTGAGCTATATATTTAATGGTAAATATTAATATATTTTTATACTGTAGTTAATTGTTAGTCGGCGGGTTATATTTGGCGTTATCGCCTGTGTCATTATTGATACCTGTATCGAAAGTAACGTAACATTCCCAGTTTGCGCTTTAGTGTCCATATAACAGTGTTTGTGATCCATCCAACGTGTAACGACTATATTAGTTAAGGCATGATGTGTGTTTACTGAATTCACTTTTAAACTGTTGAAATTTTTACTAATGCTTTGTTAATCGATGAAGTGGTGGTGCTAGCCATTGATTCTATTCATAGGCTTCGAATAGTTTGTTTAAGTTCTACGTCGCCGTTTTAAAGTTAGAAATTAAGAAATAAAATAGCCGACGTATTGTATTTTTTATCAATACACAATCGATTAACAAAGCGTTAGTTTGTGGTTCAATCATACTGGTATCATCATTTTTTTTAGAAAATTTTGGTTTGCACTATTTGCAAAGATCTAGTATGACCGAACCTAGTGATTTTGATGTTGAGACATAATAATTAATTAATAATCTAGTTTTTAAGTAATGAATGATGTATCCTAACATTTCGGCGTGAACGATAAGACTGTAGAACAGTGTCTTCATAGTGCCTTATAAAATCAGAGTGAGCTGAAATTAGTACCTTAGTACTTAAAATTAATGAAATGTCCGATCACAGTATTATTTTACGGATTATCCGAATATTTTGATGGTATCTCGGTATTTGGTGAAGTTAAGTGGAATTAAGATCTGGGCAATTTGAATCTTTATTTATGTTAATTGGTCAATTGAGATTCTCTTTACTGTACTTAAGTTAACCAATCGCTAGTCTGATGTCGATATTCAAACGTAAGTACTTATTTCAAACTTAAGTACTAAAAGAAATATACAATACATTTTACCGAGATTAAGTTAGTAGATTATTACTTTCTTAAAGGCAATATTTTTTACTTAAGTTTGGCGTAAGTTGTGAAACTTTGAATGTATCATTGCAAGTGGATTTGAATAAAAAGTTACTTCAAGATATATTGACTGCGAAAATAAGAAACGAAGTACTTACATTAATTAATGTCCGGTATTGGATATCAAGTTTACGATGTGCATTTTTTTTATTTTTCACTTCAACGAAATTTATTGCACAAATTAAGATAATTATAAGGTTCTTGCACGTCGTGCGTTTGACATCTATATCCGCGGCGTTTAAACATAAATAATTTTCAGTTTATTTATACGTGCACTTAGAAACACAAGTACATAATATTTTATTTATACGGTAATTCTTGAAATGTTTAAATAACTTTGTTTAAAGTAACGCGAAAGTAAAAAAAAATCTTAAGTACTTAATCTTAAGTTTTTTTTTTTTATGTTTTGAGCTATTCGCTCGACAAATAACGCGCTAGTTCGAACAGAGCTCACGAATATTTCCAACATTGACAAAGGTGGTCATATTACCATTAACGCCAAGGCCGTGCATCATTGGCACACGTACCACCTATAAAACACGTAAACATATATTTAAATACAAAATTAAGTTTTTCGACGGGCTTTCATTGCGTTGCGGCGATTACTCATGGTCCGCTGATAAATGTTCGACGTGCAATAATTCAATTCCTGTTTAAAAGGTTGTTCGTGTACACACGTAGTTACTTTGAGTAGCTCACATCTCGTATCAAATTTATACCCGTCGTAAAAAAATCTTTTAGTGCCCAAAGTACTCAAGTGTACACTGTTTGTTATAAACCAAAATATGTATTTGTGGACACCGACGTAATTTCGAGCTCATTGCTGAGGAATACTCACTATTCGTACTTGATGTAAGTCGCTGAAAATTAAATTGATCGGAATTGAGCGCGCACTATCGCCGTTAAATCTGAAACGGATAGTGCGATAACACGGACTGTGCGTAAGCCGCTTAGCGATACGAATTTATTTGTTGTGACAATTATGTCGGCTCAGCTCAACATTAAGCTTGGATTACATCGGCGTTCATTTTATGGACGATATATTTGCAATCGAATTGCCGTTCGCTATAAATCCGTTAGTTAATGTGTCTGGTTTCAATCGACGATGCAATTGAAAATGACTATTTTTACATTTTTCTCACATGTTATAGGGGATTGGGGGGGTATCGAAATGTCGTTTTGAATTGCATTCTCTATTGAAACGAGTTATACAGTTTCGTTTCTCTTTAACGCTTATCGTACAGTTGTTGTGGATCTATAAATACTATGCGGTTGTGAGTGATCAATTTTTGTCAACTATTATCTTCGTCCATAATAAAACTAAGTTACAAAGATATAATACATGTCTAGATGTACATTTAAAGCATAATAAATAGATTTTAAATCTCTATTTACGGTCGGAAAAAGAGTGTTTATTTTTGGTTGTTTACCTATAGCCACATCTAGACGTGTACAATATCTTTGGTACATAATAAAACTAAGTTTCAAGTCGCTTCGTCGGGACTCTGTTAAATTTATATTCCGGGGGCGACTGGTTGATACAATGTGATAGAAATAATACCTAAAGACGCTAGATCATTGTTACTGTAAAATACATTTTTTTTTGTAAATATGTACAATATATTAACGAAATAGGCAAGAGTAATTTTAATACTAGATGCAATGTTGTACAAGTTTTTCTATTTAAATATTTTTTTTGAAAGATTTAATCTACTCTATTTTTAATAATGACTTATTTTATCGTTTCGAATAATTTATATTATGCGTTTGTACAATGTCGTAGACGAAAACGGAGGAGACATTAAAAAAATTATAAAAAATAAAATGTTCAAAAATTTTCATCAGTTTTAATATCGTGTTTAGTTTGTAAGCAACCTACCTTTTTCCATCCACTATCGGAATTTCCCCGGAAAATGTTCCCAGTGTTGTCCTACCCTAATTGAAATTTCAAATATTGCTGTTTCTAATTATTCTATACTCTTTCTACATAATTTTGGTAGTGTTCTGTACACATATTTGAGAATTCAATTAAGGCTTTGCAAACAATGTGGTAGGGGCGGCGACCGAGGGGCCCCAGTTAAGGCACCTCACTATTCCATGGAAATTCGTCACATGGCCTAAAGGCCTAAGGCTATGCGATCGCATTCCATGGAATTCTGGCGTGCTTTGATTTCGGACGCCGCCAACGGGACCACGCGGTTCATCTTCCAATTTCACTTTCAAAAACCAATTATATGTATTACAATAAGTAATTATTGCAATAATAAATGACTTCGTGGGTTTGTCCGATAGTGTTTGGCACATCGACGCCAACCCACCGCTTTACGATGGTCGCTTCAATCATACTCCATGTACCCCCCAGGGGTATTTTCGAAGCGGTCGGTTGATAGTTTTTGTACGGTGCCACGAGCGAGCCAGCAATTCAAGTTTCGAAATGCAATAATTTGCGGTATTAAATGATCCTCCTACAATGACGTAGGCTAATAATAATAGTAATAATAAGCTACAATTGTTTAATATTGTAGGCACTCTCATGGCACCGATAACTACGACCTATCTAGATTAAGATTGGCCAATCTTTCCGTGAACAGAACAATTACGATTTTGAAAGAACAGTGAAATGAAGAAGGAAGAAAGAAGATGAAGATGTTCAAGGTAAGTGGTGTTTTGTTGTAACTGTTTTGAGTTAACGACTAACAAAAGCTCCATGGAAACAGAGTACTAGTCAAATGCAATTTTGATTTTGAAAATAAAAATATTCGTATTATTTTTTTCACAGTTACATGAAAGTTACTATTTTATGCTAAAATTTTTAATGTTCCTTCTAATTAATATTGAGGTCGTTTCGTTTTACATGAAATATAGAAAAGTGTTAATAAAATGCCCTGATGAAGTTATATATATTTAGGTTGCGTTATTTTCAGTATGACTCCTTTTTTGATTAAATAATTTATTACACTTGATAATAAGATTCATAATCAAAAGTTTTGTTTGTTTATAATTGTTGAGATTTTACGTACTCGTTTTCACGGAACCAAATTTGACATGTTTTGCTGTTGTTTTTCGATGTGCTTTTTCAGATAACATGTACAGGTATCAATACGATGAAGCAAATATTTACTTTCCATTTAGTATCAGCCTATATCTTTTTTATTCTCTCTCCAAGCAAAGTAACTTCTCAAATTTTGTGTCATATAAATTTCATAATGCAATAATGGTAAGTTAAAAAACAGATATGACGGGCCCTTGAGGCAATTATTTTAACGATAAGGGATGTTGTTTACTCTCAGCGAGGATGCGATAAGCGATGGATATACTTAAATGTAGTAATAATTTAGTTCCAGAAAGTATACACGTAGTGATATGTGTAGAGAAGTGTATAAAACTATTATTTACAATTATATGAATATGATTTATTTTCTTCACAGATATTTAAAACTTGATTCAACTTCAATTTTCTAAGTTTTCATTGAAATTTAGAACATTTGTACAGGCATAAGTACTTTTTCGTCGTTTGATTTCGTTAAATATTCTAATATTTAACGAAATCGATGCAATTAGAAATTTATCGTTTTTTTAACATACACTTAAAGCATTCCCTATTCTGCTGCTTTATTGTAACAGTAATAAAAGTTTGTGGCCACTAGAAAAAAAAATTGTTGCGCACTGACAATAGTTGATTACAATAACTGATCTATTCATTTAAAAAAAAACTATCAACGGTTACCACAATTTAGCATTTTGTATTTGTAAAATGATACCATTTTTGCCGGACACTTGACTTTTATTTAAGAAGTTTTTATATACAACTGAAGTAATTTATATTAGAATAGTATATGATATAACTTCTATTTCTCCTCTACTCATTGTTGCTCGTTACTTGCGTGGTGTCAGACATGTGCTACACTACAAGTTTCGCGATACTTACTATGTGAAAATGTTTTGTATTATTTGTAAGATTCAGTAGTACATCTTCAATGAGTTCTCAATCTCGTAAATATAAAAATAATATACCTATAAATTAAATATTTATCGTTAATAAAAATGCATTATTTATTTTAGTGAAAAAAATCTTTATTGATGATGTAAGTCATTAAGTTTGTATACAGAACTATTAAAATAAAATGTTTTAATATAAAAGGCATAACCTGTACTATAACAGTTAATGATTATTTTAGATGTCATATCTACATTACGTACGTTCTTTGTCCAGCTAATTTTAAAACTCAAATATTAAGGTATTTTCTGCTACAGCTTTTTAGTCTCATTGCTAGGCTTGGCTCATGTCCGTTTAGAGCCATTCATATTTACAATTCCAAAAACTAGTAAAATAAATGAATATTTGTATTCAACATGAATAAGTTTCCGCAGACACTAAACACTCTAAAAAGACATATTTGTTCTCAAGATGAATATTGACCGTCAAAACGTCCTTCAAACGCAATTAATACTCACATGCAAAGCGAATGTGGCCATTGTGGAATTGTTCTATTGCATTATAAGCATTAGGCATTAGGACAAACGGACTGACGGTCAAATAAAGACTGTAAACAGATGAACCACGGCCGCACGTTTTGCTGTAAATCTACGCCATTGAAGTGACTATCATCGAGAGAAATTACCGGACCAAATTAATGAGATCCGCTCACCGCCTAGATATATAAACAATTGCTTAAAGGTGTTGAAAATGTACGCATTTCAAGAGGTCCGAGTAAACTGGATGGTTTAATAGTAAGCTCACGTACCAAAGATTATTCACAAAACGTCACAATATTTTAAACGGATACATTAAGACCGACCCATAGCTGATAATGTTGTGTCGGCTTTAATATACTGTTTAATGAATGTGGAAAAATAAGCTATTTGCGGTCGAGATTTATACGTGGACCGACTGAAGCGTGTAATTTACTGAGCTTTTTTGAAAGCTCTGGAATTGGCCGGTTTACGTGTTGAAAGCTTCAAATGATTTAACACTGAAACCTACATCATTAGTATAATAGAGATGTTTATCTTCGGATGTCTGCTTTATTTCTCCAAGATAAATGAGTCCTCTTAAAATATTAACCTAATTATGCGTTATCGATACTATAATTCATCCATTCATCCGTTAGAAAGGAGTTTGGATTGTCAATTTTGTCCCCTTATTCGTGTAAATTCCATAGCTTAAATATACCATGAATTGTCTAAAAAACTACGATGGTTCCAGTGAATTTTTATTTAATTTCATTTATTCATAAATCCTATTTCATTTATTCATAAGGCCTCTCCTAATGCGGGGATTACAATTATTGACCGCTTCTGGCATGCGTGTTAGTGACCGCAGTAGGTGTTAATGTTACCCAGGAAGACATTAGTGCCCCTCTCCTGGATTTTGTCTCTAAGTTTCCTTCTATGAAGCCCACGGACAGAGAGGTAGTGGTGCTATTCAAGACCGACATATTTACTTCATTTAAAATTATTTTATGAACTTATTGTGTAAGAATTTAGAACTTGTCACTTGCTCTTTCTGAAAGTTTGTATGAACTTGCAGCTTAAAGCAGTCTACCAACATTAAAGATAGTAAAAATTATATTAAACATGTCAAAACCGAAAGGTTTTCTGTTCTGGTCAAAACTTATTGTTCACGTAACAATAAGTTACAGCATTAACGCTTTTTTGCGTAACATTTTCATGTGTTCTTTTCCTGACATTGACTTATCGAAAATGACTGCCTAACGAAATGGTAAATCGATTTAGTGATGATCGAGATCATTGGCGTTATACGCTTGACAGCGTCCACGACCAGTCCCCTGAAGTTTTCCCAGTAACAGTCACGCCACATTCATCTCCCATCGGCACTTATCATAATGTGTCCGCGTTAGCGCTTCCACAACATAGTGAGGCGTTAATCGACCGTGGACTCATGGGTTTTTGTGGAACTTGAGTGGCAAATGAGCACGTAAAACTAGTGGCTCATTATGCTATCTACCAATTACGTACATTAACCTGTAAATTATATTAAAGACTCAAAAACGCTATCACTAATAGCGATACGGATAGGAAAAGTATGATGGCGGAGTAACTAATTGCCTCAGGTTTGACATGTATGTATTTAACGACCCGCGTGGCGTAGCTGTCACCATACCGGTCTGATCGCAGTGGGTCCCGGGTTCGATCCCCGGCCAGGCAGAAACGTGATGAGTTTAGATTTCTGTTCTGGGTCTGCGTGTTCGTGTATTCGTTTTTGCGTGTCCATGGCACCCACGACGCAGGAGAAAATGCTACTGTGGGGCTATGAGTGTAGAAAGCGTTTGTGTATAAAAAGCGTTTATGCAGAAATTAAAAGGTTGTAGAACCATTTGTAGTTCAACTGGGGAGACCGCCATCGCATCTATACATATCTACTTAGTGTCACTGTTGTTACGCGTGGCAGTATTTTGGTTAAAAGGGTGTGTGTGGTAAGAGAGACATACATGTCTAACATGTACCAACTTAGTATTTAGAAACAACTCATCCGTGGCAAACATCTGGTATGACTCTTAATTTTATCTGGGGTTGATTACATATGTCCATGGGTGGTAGTGGCCACTTACCGTCAGTTGGATTGCATGGGCTCCTATGTCTAAATAAACAAAGATTTTGAATAAAATATCTAAATGGGATCCAAATTTTGAATAGCATTATTATTATGAAATATGTCTACATGTCTTGTATGTGTGTTTTCGACCATATTTTTAAGGAATTCAAAAGTTTCATTTTCTGCCAACATCAACATTCATATAACGTGGCGGAGCGGTGACCATGCCGGTCTGACGCGCAACGGGTTCCGGGTTCGATCCCCGGCAAAACGGACATCTAAATGATGAATTTAGATTTCTTGTTTAGGTCTGGTTGTTTGTATATTCGTCTTTGTGTGTGTCCATGGCACCCACGACAGGAAAAGATTCTAGTATGGTTCTATGAGTGTAGAAAACGTTACTTTTCATTCCTTTATAATTTACGTTGCATTGTAATGCATGTACAGTTAGTATAACTATTATAAAATCTCATGGATGGATGTTCAAGAGGACTGCCCCTACACTGCGAATGTATGTAATGACAATTTACTTAAGTTGCACCAGGAAAGTGTTTGCCATTTTATGGTTGTACCACGAATTTTGGACGGTGTTAATGTGACCAGAAATTTGGTGGATGCTGGAGATCCTGAAAATTACTAAAATAAACTTTAATGATTTTGTAGGACTTTAGGTATTAATTGCATTTTAAGTGATTTTGCCACAAAAACATATGTATAAGACTTAATCTTATTGTTATTATTATCAATGCGAAAGTTTGTCAGGATGTATGTTTTTTACTCTATCACGCAACAACTATTGGTCGGATTTCGCTGAAATGGCACGTATGTGCTTTATGACCCAGAATAATACATATATTCATCACCGTGACACGTAATCGGGCGGAGCCGCAGCCGTAACCTGGTATTTACCCGACTGCGTCAGAAGGAGGGTTATGTTTTTCGAGCGTATGTATGTATATTTGTTTGTATGTATGTCTATTTCTATGGCACGCGTTACAGCCCAAACAGCTGGATGGATTACGCGATATATCATCAGAATCGTCTTAGTTGCAGAGTCACATAGGCTATGTAATTTTGAAAAATGGCGCCTGGAAATGGATGAAAAGGGGGGGGGGACAAATTTCTTTACAATTACGACAACTAGTAAATAGATCTAGTATTGTAATTCTTTTACTTGACTTTTACCAAACACTCACAAAACGTTGAATTAAATATATGTCATTATGAATAAAGAATACGTTTTGAGCAGTCAGGTGTTTTTTTTTAATGTTTTTGACGATGTCAATAGTTTTATATATTCTTTATAACATGTCTGTTAAGTGCGTTGCTTTGGCTAACATTATTATGAATCTGATTCACAAACTGGATGAAAAGAAAATTATTTAATTACCTACATATCTACAACATTTTTTTAAACATACAAAAGGAACTATAACATAATATTGCTACTGCCTCTAAAATAATTATAAACATTTCATTTAATTTGACACTAAATACCGTAGTAAATACTACTAGTATTGGCAAATTTCCAAATCTACCGACTATTTGCAAAAAAAAAAGCATTAACAATACATATTAGTTACATCTTTACTAGAAGATATCTCTTCTAGTAAAGATGTACAACACACTAATTAGCAAATACACAGACACTTAGAACTTGGAAAATTTCCATATCGAGTCTCAAATTGTCCTGTTTTTATGGTGTCACTAGCCATTACAGACGGATGGACAGCTCCCATGCTGTGGCATTCGCTGAATTGCTGGTTTTTACTGATGGATACCACCGTGTCCCAATTCCGGTTGGTGTGGTGTGAAACAACCTCGTTTTCTTCGCTTTCATGGGAAAATCAGCAGGGTTTGAATGGGAATTTTCACTTCCTGCCTGTAAGTAGTTTGGTTTTTGTGTTTATGGCCTGGTTTACATACACATGTATATGAAAATGACATTTTAATGTCTGTTTGTGTGTATTTAACTCCAAAAAAATCTGTAATTATAATAAAAATATTGTTGTAAGGATTTTAAAGGAAGTTTTACTGCGAACTATCAAATGTATGTCTGGAATTTGGATTTGATCTTGATCTGGATCATATTGCTCTTTGAACTCATTGGATTTTGACACTTGTAGGATTGTTACTCTATTTAATTGAAGTTATCTTTTACGTACCTTTAAAAATACACGAGTTATCAGGGATTTAATTTTAATAATATCCATAGCGTGGAGAAGAGGACTCTAGGATCTTCAACGGAACGTAACCGGAGTTCTATGAGCGTGTTGCCCCATTGGACGCCACCCAAGTAAACGGCTGGGCCCATCGCACCGAACATCTACCTGCTTCCTTCCCGGAGTCGGTTTTCTGAGCGATTCGAGCTAAGAAGAGAGTCCTAAGGCCTAATATGTCAGTCTCATACGAAACGACCATTTTACATACGTAAGTCAGCTGGCATCTACACCGTCACATCCTCCAACTTACAGACCATACTCAGTACTCAATACAACTGGATTTCTTTAAATATTACGTAATATTCAAGAACAAGTGAAGTACAGCGAGCCCAACACTCAACTCGCGTATTACGTACATTTCTCCCATTATAATTATGCGCATAAAATTAAAAAAGAAAAAAGAATCTCAAAAACGCCATAAACGCTCCCAGCAAGTTTTGAACACGATAATTTGGCGGCAATCACTCACCTTAATACATATGATTTCGCGCCCGAACAAACATTCGGTATCGGTAACACACTTATCACAGGTACCAACCCTGCAATCTCCTCGGTGTATAATTGAAAAGAAATGCTCGTGGCCTATTATTTGAATGACTTGCTAGGGTTGACGCAAAATTTTAAAAATATTTTACATATGAAGCTTGTACTTGATATTATAATTGATGAAATAAATTTGCTGTCTTTTCAACTATAGACAATAACTTGATTTGATGAAAAATATAATCTAAAATGTTTGCTTTTATTTTTAGCTATTCGCAATTTATCGAGCGAGAGGTAAATAAAATATGTCGCGATCTTGGTTTACAATTGTTACAAGCTATTGAGTACTTTTTTTATAATTTCAGGGTTCTTTTCCTGTCGCGCGTGTTTACTCTCGTACGCGCACTTGTATCCTTTCGATTCATTTTACACTCACACATTTACGGGTCGCGAAGAGACTGCAGCCAGTAATTTATCTGTGCGTATGGGACACGCGTGGGAGTGTTAACATGCGTGACACAAAATGCGCCCTTATTGACGTGAAAATTATAGATAACTAGAAAGAATCATCAATCGAATTCGCGTATTCCCTATACGTAATGTTATGTCAAAGGAAAGTAAGAAATTTGAATTGTGTGATTTTTGTTTGATAAATGCCTTATATTGGGATTATTTATTCAATTTCAATTCATAATGTGACATAGCCCTGCTAACAGTGTTGGTTTGGCCGTCTGGTGGTGACTTTCGAATATTTATCGATTCCATCGAATCGATTCGCAAAATCGATTAAGACAATTGGAATCGAATTCGCAGTTAATGTTTTATGATATGATGATTTTTCAACTTTGAGTACTTCTGTATGTTAACGTATGGAGCCATTTTTTGCATTAGCGTATTACGATAAACAGTTTGATTTTACGTAATATTTTATGTTGGAAACTATCAAATAAACTATTATAAGAATGCAAGTAGTTTTAAATAGTGCAGTAATTCAATTTGTTACATTTCTCGGACATACTGTCGAACGGCAGGCTTATTTACTAAATATGGTTACTTTTTTATCTAACAAGTAATTGTTAACTCATTAGTTAAACATGTGTTAAATCAGTGTGACTTACTTGGTAGATACTCCTTTAATTTTACGTCTCACATAATATTGAAACACTCTTTTACCTACATATGTTTTATAACATCTATTTCTAGCGTGAAGCAGTTCTTGCATTTCGTTGGAAGGGTGTGGTCGCCGCCTCACTTTTATATGAGGCGACCATCTCAGTCCTCGGGAGTAGCAACGCATCTGTGATGGACTTCAGATAGAACCCCT